>VDFB02286294.1:12372-57871 GCA_007258455.2 Sequoia sempervirens
TTTTTTTAAGTTTTTTTTTATTATTTTATTTTTAACACAAATAATCTTTAAAAATTGAAAAAACTAAACTAATCATTATATATATATTTTAAATAAACCATATAAAATTTAAAATGACATTATTAAAATTTTAAAAAATAAACTATGCTAACTAGAATAAGTGTTTTTTCTTTTAAAAAATTATGTTTTACTTAAACTAATTTTACAAGGTGTGTCAAAACATTGAACAAGAAAAAATAAGAAAAAATAAAAATCCAAACACAAAAAGAAAAAAACTATACCTTGCTTCCCTTACAACTTTTTTTGAGCTTGAAGAGGTTGAGCATCCAAGCTTAAAAACCCATCTACAAGATCTCTCAAGAAGCTCTTATTGTACACTTGTGTGTAGTTGTGCTCAAGATGTAAGGCTTAGTGATATGAAAGGTATCTAGTTTTTGTCAAAACTAGCAACATAATATTAGTATTCAATGGATTCTTAAAAATGACCTCCATAAGACTTTATTTATAAAATTTTATGATGATTGATCGAGGTTTAATATTTGATTTTGAGATCAATGGTTATGGTTGCATGCGATATTTAGAGGAAGGAGAAGTCACCAAGTGACATTCTGTGATAGGTACACTTGGGTGAGCCAAAGATCAAGATAATTTGGAGGGTTCTAATTACCTTATTTTGATCAAATGGTGGAGATTGAACATTCTCACACGTATAAAAAGACCATGGAAAAGAGTGACACGACTAGTGAGTCCTCTCACACATTTGTGAGAATCACAGAGGGGTGTGGAATGTGACAAGTTATTCTTCCTCACATATGTGAAGATCGACTCTAGGAAAATTCACTGCCAATAATTCATCATGGGAAAATTCACCGCCATGACAAATTCACCTCAAGTATCACCATCAACAATTCACCACCACGAAAAATTAACCACATTAACATTTTTAATATTAATGCGATTAATTTTCCATGGTGGTGAATCGTTGGTGGTGAGTTTGTCGTGGCGGTGAATTTTCCTATGACGAATTGTTGGCGGTGAATTTTCCGTCGGTGAATTGCTAGCGGTGAATTTGTCGTATGCCATGAAGATCACATAGAGATGTTCCATGTGACAAGTGGGAGCTCTCACACATGTGTGAATCACATGTGTAAGATGAAGGATGGAGATTTTCTAGGATTAATAAATGGCTAAAGTTTTGATTGAAGGTTTATAGATACATGGGATGGGAGGTGATTAGTGATTAATTAGATAAGTCATATTTAAGAATGTGTAAGAGGATTAAGTAGCTCATTAATTAATTTTAATCAACTAATTATTTGAGGTAAAAATGAATTAATTAAACAAATAGCTTATATTTATTTAATTTTTGGAAGATAAGGATGTGAAGGATGGACTTAATTAAATAAGGGTGAAGTGTAGAGGAAAGGGGAATAAAGGATTAATTAAATAAATAAAAGGGGAACTATAGAGAAAAGTGGAATAAAGGATAAATTAATTAAATAATTGTTCTTATTTAAGTAACACTTAGGAGGGATAAAATTGAGTGTGGTTAGGTGTAGATGATTTTAAGTGTCTACAAAAATGATATAGTAATAATAATAATAAACCATTAACGAATAAAATATGTCAAAGAGATCAATCTAAATTCATCTAACCTTCACAATTCTATCTAATTCTAATTCATTCAAATAGATACATATAACTATAAGGAGATTGTTATCATCATATTACAAAATCTTCATAAAGGTACTAATACGAAAGGTAATGCTTCATTTTAAAAATTCAAAAAGATATGGTAAGCTTTGATTAAAACTAGTTTATAATTTTTTCAACATAATATTTACAATTATTTTTAGAATACCAATAAATTGGAATCACTCTAACTTATAAATACCTTTCAACTTATCCACGACACATTATGACATGATTGCTAGTTATTATCATATTTGAGTGTCTTTACAAAGTGTTCAAGCCTTTACCTCTTCTTAATGTGTCATCCAAGAGACATAAAACTCTTATTTCCAAAATGATAATAGAGGTCAAGTGACCCATGACGTGAAATGATTCATAAACAATCCACTAAAGATCAAATCTTATTGAGTGTTAGGTCCATAACACTTTAAAGAAATGAGGTCAAAATCATACTCTCAATAACTTTTACAAAATAAATACCCAGTGCTTCACCTTTGTGAGCATCACCTAGATGCAATGAGTACTAAGTGGACCATTCATATCATCAAGATGGGTTCTTGTGAACCACTACTTATGAAACATAGGTCAATGAGTTTGACTCATAAAACTACATGATTCAATCCTAATAACAATATTACAAAATAAATACCCTTCAATCATCAACTCTTAACCAAAAAAATCAACGATCCATGTATCTTTAATTTATACTCTAATATTAATAACTTCAAAAGCTAAATTCTCAACAGAAATCCATTAAACAAAAGTATATTTCCACTTTGCAAAAAGTTAGGCTCATATGTACTAAATTCAAATCCACAATATAAAAATTATAAACTATAAAAACATTAAAATAATTTTTTTAATCATTACCTTTATAAGTCGTTGAAATGAAATGAAATGAAAAATTTGAATGACGTCCACGAGGCCAAAGAAGCCTAAGGGACCCAAGATCAGCACAAGAGCCACCCATAAAAGGCCCTAAGCAGATTGTAAACTCCGTTCAAGATCAGCCCTCCTACAGTGAATTTTGATGATGAAGTTTGCAACTTTGTCTAACCTTGATTCTTCAAACAGAGTATTTAAATTATCAACCTGCACGGTGACCCCATAACTAGCCCGGATGTCTTTATACGCTGAACACTCCATGGTGAAATGCCATTCCGTCTCCACCATACCCATGTTACAAAAACGACATTTTCTATTTTCCCACTCCTCTTTAGGAACCACCCACCTGCCTGTTTCGCACCTAAGATGATGCGAACTAGTACGCAATTGGGCAATCAACATTTTTGCTTTCCATTTGATATTCGCGCCTATATAGGCCTTTTCTTCGTGATCCCTCGTGGGATTGAATTCTTTGATATAGTAATCCTTTTTGCGTCCTGCTTTTTTCATCCATATAGCATATTTAAATTTTTCTCTCACATATTTTTTTATTTCTTCATTTGTGTTTGGGCATTCATGCATCTCAACATCCCATTTTTTCATCCATTTGATATTTTGTTTCATCCAGGTGTTCTTTCTTCTAGTTAGCTCTTCTTTCATGATTAACTTAGGCCACCGATGACTCTCCATATTCTGGACCTTCTTTAGGTAGCTTAATAACCGAATCATCGCCGAGGCCTCCAAGGGAAAAGTACCGGTCTCAGCCAATAAAATCTCATAGGGCACTGTAGTCTTAAGCTTGAGGCTGCTTATAATTAGATGTTTTTGTATTCTTTCCACTTGTCTCCATTTCTGGTCTGACATATTGCTGCCCCAAATTTCACACCCATATAGAATCACCGGAGTGACAAGAAGCCCAAAAAGCGTTCTTTTAGTTTTCCAATCCCATAATTCAGCATTTCTACATCTATTTTGGAGAGAGTATAGTGCTTTCCAACCTCCCTGAATTCTTTTTGCTCTACATGTTTCCCAACTAAGTTTGTTGTGAAAATCAAGCCCAAGGTACTTGTACTCTTCCACTATTTCCAACGGTCTACTTTCAAAGAGAAATTCAATTTGCTGTTTTTTCCTCCGCAGCGAGAAGATCATTATTTTGGTTTTGCTAGTGTTCACTTGCATCCCGACCTCTTGACAAAACGTTTCAAGAGCCTTCAAATGCTTTCTCAAATCAAGCGCAGTTTTAGCAATTAAAATGAGATCATCAGCATATAAGAGCAATTTTATTACAAAATTGGCCAAATGAATGCCATTCCCACCAACCTTGCCTAACCATTCTTCCAACTTATCAATGTAAAGCCCAAATAACGTTGGGGAAAGCGGGCAGCCTTGCTTGACACCAACATCGCTGCCAAAGGATTCTGACATACCATCATTGGTTCTGATTTTAGCTCTGACCTGCTCGTATAGCCTATGAACAGCCGCCCTAAGCTCATGCGGAACTCCCAAATCCTCCATTCTCTTCCATAACTTACCCCGCGGCACCGTGTCAAAGGCTTTTTTAAAGTCAACAAAGCAGCAATAAGCTTCATCGCCTTGAACATCCCAAATTTTCTCAATCAAGAATCTAAGGGTAACCCCATGGTCAATAGTGGAATGTTTGGGCCTAAAACCAGCTTGTCCCTCAGCTCTTTTTCCCTCTTGTTCAGCCCAACTGCTAATCCTACGCTCAATCATGCTTCCAAAAAGTTTTCCAAGAAGAGGATTAATCATAATAGTGCGGTAGTTTGATGGGTTATTTATGTCACCACTTTTGTGCAAGGGAATAACAACACTAGTGGTCCATCCTTCCGGAAAGCCTTCTTGAATAACCCTGTTGAAAATGCCCCTGATACAGGGTGCAAGGACCTCGATACCCCACTTTAGATGCTCTGCTTGCAGCCCATCAATATCTTGTGCTTTCCCACCTGCCAACCTTCTTATGCCTTGACTAACATCTTCAACGGTGAACAATTCAATGTCTGCGTTGATTATTGGAGGTCTATGTTTCTCCTGCTCACGCTCATAGAGAAGTTTTGCATAGTCTAGCCATTGCGAGCTTGTAATATTATTTTCTATTTGTTTTCTTTTCTGCTGTAGCTCCTTCCAAAATTTCTTGGGATTGTTCTTTCCAAGGGTAATCAGCTCCAATCTTCTTGTACTTACATATTTTTCTTTTTTACTTCGTATCACCCTTTCATACTCTTTCTTGTTTTCTATTGTCATTCCCTCCTCACGGAGCTTCCTTTTTATTAACTTGCACTCTTCATCGAACCATGGGTTTGCTGGAAAAGTATTTGCATTTCCTCTCTTGGGTTTACTCCTCTTACACTCATCCAAAGCTTTGTGTATTAGAGGAATCAATGTGTTCTTGTTTATTGAGTGCTGCTTTATGTAATCTGATTTTTTTCCAGATTCTTGAAAGAGATTTTTGAGGGCATCTTTGAAAAATTTCTGATTTTCTTGAGTCATGAGAATCCTTCCCTGTGGGGGTGTTTTCTTCTTGCTAATAAGATTTTGCTCCCCTTGCTGCTTGATTGTGTGGATGTCAAGTTTTACATATATTGGATTGTGATCTGATTTCAATTCTATTGGACATTTACCAATCCCTAGCTCCTTTATCCTTGTTGTATAGTTACGAGATAGAATGACATAATCCACCACACTTTGCCCATTTGAGGTCTTACAGGTGATGTTGCCCGAACTTGGCCATGATCTCATACCATTGCATATTACCAAGTTGAATAAACTGCATATGCCCAACAATTCAGCCCCAAAGTGCGTGACATTACAATTATTATCTTGAGAGGTTTGTTCCCAAAGTTGATGGTTCTCTTCTTCCAGCCATAACAGATCGTCTTTTTCTTTATCTTTGCTTTTCAAGTTAAGAGCTTGAGTGTTAGCTGTCCTAGCATTAAAGTCACCTATTAATATAACTTCCCCCATAGTGTTAAACACCGAAATGTATTTTTTGAGAGAGGCAAAGGGATCTTCACGGTCAAGACTCCTTTTCTTATAAAATTTGGAGCCTTTTGGGGCGAAGTAGCAAGCAGCCAATCTAATTGTAGTCTGATTTTCTGTTATTTTTAACCATATGTACTGTTTGTTTGGGTCTTCTTTCTCTACTTTTATATTTTTGTCCCATGATTCTTTGATTAGGACTGCAACTCCACCATGACCTTTTCCATTTTCCGTTCTCTCGTTCGAAATTGAGATCTTTTTATATCCTTCAAAATCTGGAATTTTACACCCTTCATGTTCATGAGTTTCAGTAAGGATAATAATGTCTTTTCCAGCTGCTATGGGCCCTAAACCAGGTCCTCTTCTCCATGGATAACCTCTGCAATTCCAACTTACCATAGTTAAATATTCCTGGGGGGCCCCGAGTTCCTATTTTTGGTGTGTGACTCTATTACTGACTTGGGCCTTACCATTTTGCAACCAAGCCCATTTACCTTCACTTCTTGTTGTTTTTACCTTTTCCCACTCTTTTCGTCTTTCTTCTTGCTGAGTTATGGTTAGGTCCTCATCAAGGTAGATTTGTGTACCTTTAAGGAACCTGTTGTTCCTTAATAGCACATTTTTGTCCTCAAGTTTCCCCAATGTAACTCTTATGTGCCTATTCTTGCCACCTTCCATCCATTTTCCAATCCTTTTTGCCTGCAGAATAATCCCTGACCAATGAAGTTCATCTCGAAAGAAATCCCTTGCTAACTCTCTTGTAGTTTCTGACTCACCGTAGTCTTTTAGCCCTTTGACAATTACATTCATAGTCCTATCATTTTTGTCCTTTTCCTCTCTTAACTGCCTCCTAACTTGCTGTTCTATAATGTCTCTTTGTGATTCTGATGGTCCATTTACTACCTGAGCCCAAGATTTGGCCTCCTCTAGTTGATCCCTTAGCTGCTCCTCTTTTAATTTCATGCTGTCCATTACTGATTGCATTTCCTTTAACTGTGAGTTATTGTTTTCAGCTACATCTTTTGGCTTGTTTGTGCTTGCTGCATCCGTTTGAACTAAAACTTGCCTTATCGATAATAATTCTTATTCACCTTTTTCCATAGAGATTTGCAGTTTGTTTATCTGTTCTTTAAGCAAATTGTTCTCCCTTGTTAACTGCCTATTGGCTTCTATGACCTCTTTCACTTTGGTGCTTGCATAGAGCTCTCTTGTTTCCAAGGATTGGAGTCTCTTCTTCATGTCCATTAGCTCATTGACATATAACTCAGATGACCACATAAGCGGCGTTGTGGTGGGGCTGTACATATCCGAGTTAACTTCCTCCCCCACTGTCTTGCCTACGTGAATGCTTTCACCCTCGATTTGCTGCTTTCTTGAGACTATGTGAGATATTGAACTCACATTTTCTTTTCCTTTAGACTGCCCTGTTTGCTCTTGCTGAAATTCTGTTGTAACAGTTGTGTTCTTAGGTTCTATCCTTGGTAGTATTGCTGCAAGCTTGCCCCTCTTTGCCAACTTCACTTTTCGAGTTTGCCTACACCTTAGAATCCCCTTGTACTGTTTTGCGTTTACGAAGACACACCTTTCCCCCATACTTAAAAGGTTATTTTGTGGGCCGCCTAGCACACATGTTCCCCACATGTTATTCGCTGCCCCAACAAAGTTTTAGAACATCAAGTAATAGCCAAATTCGAGGATGAAATGAATGTTTTAAAAGAAATATATTTGGTCCCATTATAACTCATATTATTATGAGTAAAGGACTTTGGATGGCACTTTTCTGAGAATGGGATTGAACTATATGACACACGTGTCACTTTCTAATGATGATAAATATTTCTTTAGCGTGTGATTATGGTGGGGTTGAACTTTGGTATAATTTGACGAAATTTCTACTTTTGTTTGATGTATATTTTTTCATATTTTTTAATTAAAGTTTCTTAGAACATACATGCCCTCCACTTACCCTCTTATTCTGTGCAAGTGAATAAGACATTTATGACTATCATCACACTTTGAATATATTTATTTATTTATTTATATTTTTAAATATAAATATAAATATGTTGTTTACTTTGGCAATGATGAAAATGCGGAAAAAGTGTGGAAGTAAATTCTAGAGGGAAATAAAGGTCACGTTTTCTAAAAGCTTAATATATTGATAAGTGATATATTTTTGTATTTGGTTTAGTTTGAGATTTATTTTTTGTTTGTTTTTTTGATTATTTTTTATATATTGGTCATTTATTTATCATTATGATATTCATACTTATTTTCATATATTTGTTTTTCATTATAGAATTATCATTTTAGTCTTAAGTTCATTTTTAGTAGTTAAGGATTGACATAGTTCAATCCTAAGGCACACAAGAATGGTCTGAGAATTCAAGGTGTGTAATTTAAATGTTATCCTTTCTACTCCTTTCTAGAAGTCATTATGGGTTGACTTATGTATGTTTGTTTGTATTCAATGTGCACTTGATTTCATATGGGAGAATAATTATATCAAGCATTGATTTCTAAAGAACAATAAATAATCAAATCTACATCGCCATCATATAATCCATCTACATTATTATGTATGTTGTCTTTGATATTGCTCATCATTATTGATTTGATTTATCAAAGGGGTTTGACCTAGGAGAACTCATTCATCTATTAAGTTAGCAAATTCTAAAATAGTGTCCTTAGACACCACTTTCACAAGTTCAACTATTAGGAAAATGAACATGAACATGTTTTTAATTGTATATTATATTAGGTTGATTATGAGTGACATAGATCAAATTCAAGCAACATATCAAGTTATCAACACGAAGGATTGAACTCATGGTGCCCGAGAATGAACTACAAAGTTTTCTAAGCTGACATAGGAATTGATTTTACACAATTTTAACATCAATTTTATTTAAGTATGTATAACTTTAATTAAAAAAAAATTACATTTATTGCAATTATTAGTTGTGGTTTACATCAATCTAATTATTTTCTCAATTGATTACATTATCTAATTATCCTATATTTTTGTAAAACTAATTTTGTTACTTTACAATATGAAAATGAATGGGTTAAGGAGTTTTATAATGAATAGTTCATAAGCTACAATATTTTTGTTAATAGAATAGCAATTTAAGTAGGTTTAATTAAGAAGGAAATTTTATGGTTAAAGATGTTTGAGCAAGAATAATATTACAATGTGTATTCTCCTAGAATATTCTAATGCTTCAACCATTTAATCGTCACCTTAAAAGAAATATATTAAATAGAATATTCATAATTATGAAAAATAGATTCTTATCAATTAACACTAATAAAATTTAAATAAATAAAATTTGATACAAAATTATATAATTAAATCTCAAAAATCAACACATGAAATTAGTGATGCTTTCTATTTTTTTATAAATTAATTTAGATTATAAAACAATTTATTATGTGAGATTTTTATGTACACTCAAAATTCTAGATTATAGGATGTGTATATCTAACCTTCTTACAACTTGGATGTGTTCTCCTTGCTTCAAGCATAAAATATTTCTTATAAGTTCATTAATGGCCAGAGGATAATATATATAAAATATTTCCCAAAAAAATCATTAATGGTCACAAGAGGATATATAAGTTTGGAATTAATGTGGGTAGCTTTATAATTTTGTACAAATGCTCACTTGTGCATTAAGTACTTGTGAATGTACTCCAAATTTAATACCAAATTTAATACATTATAATGCCATTTATGTATATATATGTACTCTATAATCTAAATGTTATTTGACCTAAAATTGGTTGGACTAGGAGAGGTCTTTGTGTGGCATGAGCAAGAGGGTTTTTTTAGTGTAGCCAAAATTTTAGGGTTTTCTGAGTGTTTTACTACATGCAAGTGTAGAGTTTGGCACATATTTCCCTATCACCTATAAGTCTTTTTACCTCATCATACCAAGATAATTGTGTGGAGGATCGCTCACTAAAGAAGGGCATAGACTAGTGTTGAGAAATCATGTTGCATCTATTGGGAAAACGATATGTTTCCTATGGTTGGCTTCATGTGATGGTTTCCTCATCTCATTAGTCTACATGGCATCATGGGCTTTGGTGCCTTTTTAGTCCCTAGCTTGCATTTCATTGTGGCTTATGAGGGGGACCAAGGCCATGAGGCTTAAGTTGAGGGGTGGATTAAAGGGAGGGACCAAGATAATGGTGTGTTGGAAAACTCGTACTCAAAAGTGACAAACTACATTTCAAGAGGTTATGTATTGGATGGTATAGAGATAGGAAGGAGGAATGACAAAGAAAGACATGATAGTGGAAATATAAATGGAGAGGATGCAAGTAGCTATACAAATACGAGCAAAGAAGGAAATGCTAATTTTTTTTATA
This sequence comes from Sequoia sempervirens, assembly GCA_007258455.2. Taxonomy (NCBI): domain Eukaryota; kingdom Viridiplantae; phylum Streptophyta; class Pinopsida; order Cupressales; family Cupressaceae; genus Sequoia; species Sequoia sempervirens. The sequence goes on from VDFB02286294.1 coordinate 22,324, forward strand.
ATGTTATGGAAGATTTAGCCTGCAAGGATGAAGGTAAAACCTTAGAATCTATGTTTCCTGGTAAGGTGATTGATTGCATAGATGACTGCCAATATAGGTCAGTAATATTTTTTTAAGTGGAATTCTTGCTAAAGAAGATTTTTACAAATGGGTTAAATGAAACTAGGAAAATAGGGGTTGGAAAATTAAAAAATTGCAAGAGTTGAAAAAGGTTATATTTCTTGTAAATTCAAATCTATTGAGCATGCACAAGTTGTCTTTCAATATGGTACTTGGGTTATCTATGGACAAGTTTATTATCTTTGAGATTAAACTTTGGACTTACACCCTAAAGGCCCCTCAAGGTTTCGTTATCTAATGTGGGTTGAAATCCCTTTTTTAAATCTTTTTTGAAGGAAATAGTTTCTCAACTATGAAGAGTTATCTAGTGCAAGAACAATAGAAATAAATTTCCCAGCTTAAGGGTGCATCCTAGAGTCTGTGTGGAGATGGATTTTAATAACCAACTCCCTGAAAATATCATTTTTATTGGTCCTAGGTTTGAGTTCCACCAACCTTTAATATATTTAAATAAGCCTAATGCATGTTTACTTTATGCTGATAAGATGGCCACTTCATAAGAGATTATCCAATAAGGAGGAATAGATTTGTACAGTTCTCAACTTCTGGTCTAACTAGTCCACAACTTTTTCAATCCCCTCCTCAATCTTGTGTTTTATCTAAGGATTCTATTCCTCCACAAAATAGGGCAAAACTTCCTCAGGTCTCATAAAAATCAATAATAAAACCCCAATTTTGTCACCCCTTCTTATAAGGATTTAATGGAGTTGGGTTGAAACAAAACTAATTCCCAATTTTAAAATGCAATGATTTAAATTGTTTCCACAAATTAATTCCAAACTTTTATGCACAAATTTTAATATAATATTTAAAGCTCAAGTAAAGAATTTGAAATTAAATGCATATAATAAATTTATCAACAATTTCACTCAAATACATTCAATCATGTTGCAAATAAATTATTAATTCAATAAACTCAAAGATTTAAAACACTTTATCGCTCAGACAATTTATTAAGCTTTAATACTTATCTTTGGAAATGTGCAAAAGAAATCCCCAACTATTGTTGGAATGCTCCTTGGTTCAGCCTCTTCCGTCTGTGAGCAGTATGGGAGGAAAGTAGTCTTTGCCGCTCTACACAAGTGTTGGTTCCACTGGAACAATGCTCAACACTCGTGCCACAAAACCATGCCCTGGCCAGAACCGTCCTGAGTGCACACACTTGTACCCCAAGTTGGAGATCCACTATAGGAGTGCCTCTTCTCCGTCCTACTCACAGCCTGCTAACCTGGAACCCTATTCCCGCAATGTGCTCTACTTGATTTTCCTTTTTTTTTCTCCCCCAAATAATTTAGTTTCAAGGGTTTTTATACAACATAAAGGGTAGTTCCAACTGACACACCCTTTATAAATAATTACAACATCTCGTGAAAACTCTAATTATGGTTTTATTACATTTTATTCCTTGAACTATTACATTAGTTCTCATTTTACTTTTATTCTGTTTTCTTTTCTTTTTTTTCTTCCACAAGGAAAAGGTCTCATAACATGGATGGTTGGAAGGTGGTAAGAAAGAGGAAAGAACTTGTTCAGCCTATTCAACCTAAAATTGGTTTTATAGCAACTCAAAACTTGTCTTCCTCATCAATTCATCTGAAGTCTAGGACTCTTGAGCATCGTTCTGCATCTTCCCCTCCTTGTTTGAGACATAGATCTAAATCTCCCTCATTTGCACCATATGAATAAAGACCTTCTAACCAATATATATATATCATGTCAATCACTTTTATGTTCTACGAGAAGGAGAAAACATCCCTACATTATCTTAATCATGAATTGGAATTTTATTTTTTGGAATGTTAGTGGGATTTCTCTCTCTCAACACATGTATGGGGTGAAGGAGATAATTGCTAAGTGGAAACCTGATATTATTTTTTTGAATCTAAGTCAAACTTAATGGTCTCCATCTTACTTCTTCTATATCTGGTGTATGGAAAAATACTACTTTTATTCATACATTCATAGAGAAGGTAGGGGGTTGTTTTAGGTTTGTATTCATGGATGAACAAGTTTTTCATTGCTAAAGGTGAGGATTCTTCATATACTTTTGTGTGGGCCCAAAATTTATTATAGGCTAGCATGTTGGTTTCTATTCAGTTTATGCTCTAATGATTCAAAAGAGAGATGTGAGCTATGGGATTAGATGGTGAGAGAAATTCTTACTGTTGATTGGGTTATTGACAAGGATTTTAATATGGTGTGATATCCTCAATATCGTAGCTATCTAATCCATGTTAAGAAGAGTAATGATGAGTTTGATAAATGGTTGAATTATCATAATTATATTGGGGTTATTGATCCAATCCATAACAAATTCACCAACCATGTCCATAATTGGTACACCTTGTCTAATTGTATATTTGTAGATGATAGAAATATTAGTAGATTAGATCAGTTTTATATATCTCCCAACCTACAAATGAATCAAGACTCCAATGGTATTTATGTAAAGGTTGATTACTCTATTATCCTCTCAAACCATTTCCCCATTATTTGTTCTATATTAGGGGCTAATATAAGTTGTGTGGAATCTCAACTACTTTATAAACTTAATGATTCACACCTTAAAAACCCCTCCTATATGGTCTCTTTAGTTGGAATTTGGAATTATATACCCAAGTCAAAAGATGGGAAGTCTTATAGAGAATTGTGGCAATATGATATTTCTCAATATGCTAAATTCTTACGTGTCTTTGATAAAAGATTGGTTTGGTAGCGAAAGCATAAAGAAAGGAGCTTAAATGGAAACTAGAACACACAATAAAATTTCTTAATTCAAACCTAAGTAATATCAATATTCAAACTTTTGTAGCCATGATTCAAAATCAACTTCATAAACTTGACATTTATAAAGGTCAATGAGCTAAAATTAGGCCTAGATTACACTAGATTAAAGAGGATAATAGGCTCTCCAAGTACTTCAATTTTTTTAAATTATAAACATAAAAAGTAATATATTAGAGTCATCCAAGATGAAATTGGTCATTTTCATATGAATCATGAAGAGAAAATCTATTTTTTCATAATTTTAATGAGAAATTGCTTAGGGAGGAGTCTCATTGGTAGGGCACAAAATTAATATTAGAGAAAATTATTAAAGACCACATTCCTAAGAAGGTGGACTCTGATTATAGCCATTTTTTGAATTGTGAGTTATCTATTGAAAACCATATCCACATAGCCAAAAAAATCACACCCAATTCAAATCAAGAAAATAGTGTACACTCACATAATAAATTAAAAAATCTGCTTTAATATTTTTGGAGAAAACCAACAAAAATCGGGCCCTCATTTTGATAAACTAGGAATTAAACCAAGTTGTAAACCCTTGTTCTTCACATTAATGGCTTCCTACTATCACCCAAGATAAAAATCAACCATTTACCCAACATGTAGATATACAAAGAACAAAAAAAATAGAGTTTTGAGTTAGGATTTTAGATTTAAGCTAAGGAATTATCACGGAGGAGGAATAATCTTGCCATGATCTTATTTGATCAAGGTTGGGAGCTAGCAACATAGATTTTAGATAGGTCTCTCTCAAAATATCAAAAGTTTAAGGTGCAGATTCATTCTACAAAGTTCAATATTCTTGAAATAATTTTCATGGGTAAACTACACAATTGAATTCTAATAGCAATATCACAATAATTTTCATCCATAAAAAGACTATCAAATTATTTTTTCTTTTTGTATCCACAAGAAACAATTTTACTCATGAAAGACAATATTTCCAACTCCTTAAAACTTCAATACTAATAATAAAAACGTATTAATTAATTAAAATATTTTCTCAAAATAAACTTAATACTAAATAAAAATTGAAATAAATATATAAATTTCACCATAATCAAATATTGAAAAAAGTAGTACATAATTTAATGAGAAATTGTTTAGAGAGGAGTCTCGTTGGTAGGGCACATAATTAATATTGGAGAAAATTATTAAAGACCACATTCCTAAGAAGGTGGACTCTTGTTATAGCCATTTTTTGAATTGTGAGTTATCTAATCAAAACCATTTCCACATAGCCAAAAAAATCACACCCATTTCAAATCATGAAAATAGTGTACACTCACATAATAAATTGAAAAAATCCGCTTATAATATTTTTTGAGAAACCTAACAAAAATCGTGCCCTGACCCTCATTTTGGTAAACTGTGAATTAAACCAAGTTGTAAACCCTTGTTCTCACATTGATGGCTTCCTACTATCACCCAAGATAAAAATCAACCATTCACCCAACATGTAGATATACAAAGAACACAAAATTTAGAGTTTTGAGATAGGATTTTAGGTTTAAGCTAAGGAATTAAAGAGGAGCAGGAAGAATCTTACCATAATCATAGTTGATCAAGTTTGGGAAATGGCAACATGGATTTTAGATAGGTCTCTCTCAAAATATCAAATGTTTAAGGCGCAGATTCATTCTACAGAGTTCAATATTCTAGAAATTGGTCAATGAGTTTGACTCGTTAACAATATCACAATAATTTTCATCCATAAAAAGACTATCAAATTATTTTTTCTTTTTGTATCCATAAGAAACAATTTTACTCATGAAAGACAATATTTCCAACTCCTTAAAACTTCAATACTAATAATAAAAACATATTAATTAATTAAAACATTTTCTCAAAATAAACTTAATACTAAATAAAAATGAAGTAAATATATAAATTTCACCATTACTCTTATAAAGATAATCAAATATTGAAAAAGGTAGTACATAATCATAACAAGAATCAAAAGTAATCTTATATACATAAATCCTCCCTAATAATTACAAACCGAACTTACTAGAGTGAGCTTCTCTGAAACAAATTTTCATTTCCAACGAGAAAGGCCATCTTTTGATGGAACTTTGTCCACGTTCCCGACATTGTCATTTGTACTAACAAACACTTCAACAAATTTGGAATAAACACTGCTTACCACTTTACAAATAAAAACATTAAAAATGGTTATTTAAAAAATAAAGTTTTAAGGGTACGACAAAATCACCAAATTTATATCCACATGCTGGCGGGCCACCATGATATTCACGTATTAAAAACCATATACTTTCCTGTTTTCTTGGTAAATAAAATAAAATAAATATGTTCAAATATATGCACATCATAGTAGCTCATAAGGTTATAGGCATTTGTCTGTAAGGTGTTGCCCATAAATCAACTTTTGTTTAATTATAATATTCTTAGACATTCTATATATATAAATATAATAATAATGTTGGTTAAGTATTATATATATATTTTTTTAAAACTATTTCATGTAATGTTTGGTTAACATGAATTTTAGTATTTCAGTATGAACTATTAATCGAAATCACTTAACAATCGATTAATCTTTGTATTTGTTAATTAATTAAATGTTAGAATTTTTCAATTTGAAACAAATATTTATATTTTCAAATGTTAAGATGTAATTTTTTTAACAAAAAATATTAAAAATAATAATTATTGTTAGTCTAATTGACTAAGAAGTTTTGAATCATTTATGGGGTCTGAATCTTGTTTTTTTTAAATAATAAATAAAAAATAAAAAAGGAATATAATACATTAAAAACAAAATAAATTGTGTAGCTCGTATATGTCATGTTTCTTCAAATCATGTACCATATTTTTTTTGCTTTGTAAAATGCAACCGAGGTTGCAAGAAAAATATATTGATCAAATAGGAATTACATAATTTATTTATAGTCGCACCCGACCATTGTCAGCTATGTGCAAGATTATAAAAAACATATCCCAACAAGAGCTAGGTTACCGCAACATACTGCACTAACAGTAATCCCAACACCCAACCAAAACATCACCATTGTAATCCCATGTCTAGAACCAATAAGCCAAAACAAACCCACCCTCCATTTAAGATGGAAAATGAAGCAGCGAGGAACGATGACCAAAAGTGAAAAAAAAGTTATGCCACCTAGAATGCTAATCCACACTCCGATAAAATTCATCAGAGTTTATATTTTGACAAATTGATATTTCCATATTCAAAACTTGTATTTTCTTTCTAAACCCTTTTTTGTCATAGTTTTTATACTATTTTCAAAGGGCAAGGGCCCCATTATAATCCTCATTCAACCAATATTTAAAAAAAAAATATAGGCAACAAGATTGCACTCACTTCCCTATAAACTATTCATTATATTAAACAATAAGAACTCATATTCCACATTCTCAACATTCATAGTCACAGTGCCCTTAAGTTTTTCATTTCAAATCAACTAATTGTATAAAACTATATCAATTGTATTATTAGGAATAATATAATGATACATGTACAACAATTAATGATTTCAATCTAAATAAAGTCTTAAAATCAATTTATGATTGATTTATTCAATGTACATGATATTGGACATTTAATATTTTATTAAAAATAGATATTTATGAAATTGTGTGGTGTGTTGCAAGCATGTTCTTTGACTTAAATATTCAACATAAAAATAAGATAATTTATTTGTAATACATTACATAGATCGTAGAATTTTAGAATAGGATGAAGTTGGCCTATTTTTTTTTATATTTGTAAGGTATCAAAGAATTAAAAACAAGGTGTATTCCTAAGTTTGTAGTATACATTTAACTTCATTCTTAACTAAGGTGATATGCAACTTCATTTTTAGTGAAAACTATACAACTAGCATATCCAATAACATGACAAAATAATATATAATTCTTGTAATATTATGGAACATTAACATATCCACAACAAACATTTTAGAATGTTGAAAATGAAGTATAACTTGTCTTCTTTATCAAAGTAATTCATCACTTGTCATAATTAAAAAATATTTTATAATTAAGATATTTCAATACACAAACAAGACAAAAAAATATCTTAGAATAGACACCACTTTAATTGAACATTAATATATTGGTAAGTAATACTCCACTTATTAAAACGAGATAAATTAGTAAATGTGACACATGTTCAAACCCACTCCTTATATATATGATTCATAATCTTATCTATGATAAAAATAACTATAGTAAAAAAGAACACCACAATAAGACAACGCACAACTTAAGGATCATGCTCCTCATATTGCAAAGTTTAAAATTGAGAGATATCAACAACAATGCACCAAAGTTTGACTCCACCCCTAGTGAAGAGAGAAAAACCCTCACCAACTTATTTTAATAAATGAAACATGATTTTAATAAAGTCCAAGAGACCAAAACACTCTGATTACCACCAAGTCAAAGTTGGAATTTGATACAACATTTCAATGAATAAAGTGTAAATCAAAGGCCAAATTTGTAATATTATATATTTATTTTGGAGAATAAACATTTTATTATTTATTTTGATAATAAATTATCCTAGTTTTGTATGTCTCATTTCTTCAAAGAAGACATAAACAAAGTCAACTCCTAAATATCGACATATATCATTAAGACAAAAAAGACTACATGACGAATGCAATTCAAATATGACCTTCCCTAAAGTGAAAAATACACATAAGTTTTCTTCTTTTACTTAACTTTATATATTACTCAACCATAAATATTAAAACTAACTTAACGTAAGTAAATTAAAATGACCGCCCTAATATAATGTTTGACTAGAAGTATAATTAAACAAAACATGAATTAATCCCAATTAAAAAACTATAATTTCAATTGCAAAACACCCAAATATAACTAAACAAAACATAATTAATCCCCAATTCAAAAAAAACTATAATTTCAATTACAAAACACCCATTGGTCTCGTTTTAGAGGAGAATGAATGAATGAATGTTTTTAATCACGTTCACGAGGCCAGGCAACCTATGGGACCCACATATAGCTAGCGAAGAGACGTGAACCCTAGAAAATGCAAAAACCTATGTTTCTTTTTCTTTCTGCATCTTGGATCTTCTGTTGTGTATCTTGACCAGAAAATCAACAAACCCTATTATCTTCTCTTCTTCAAACAGATCACCCAAGTTGTGCCCTTTTAATGTCTCAATATAATTGACCTGAATGTCCTTGTAAGCTGAACATTCCCTGATGTAGTACCATTTTGTCTCAACCACTTCTTGAGTGCAATATCTACACCTTTTGTCTGCCCACTCCTCTTTAGGTATCATCCACCTTCTGGTCTCACATCTAAGCTAGTGCGAACTTGTTCTTATCTGAGCTATCAACATTTTTGCTTTCCATTTTATTTCCATTCTGATGTAGGTCTTTTGTGTATGGTCATGTGTAGGGTTAAATTTTTTGACATAGTATTCCTTCTTCCTCCCAAGTGGCCCTTTCCACATGCTTTCTTTGAACTTTCCTTACACATACCTTTTTATTTCCCTATTGACATTTGGACACTCACTTATGCTAATACCCCATTTTCTCATCCATTTGATATTCTGTTTCATCCACGTGCTCTTTCTTCTATCTAATTTTTCATTTGCTGCCCTTTTTGGCCAGCGATGAGTCTCCATGTTATCTAGTCTTCTTAGATAGCTTAGCAACCGAAACATAGCAGATGCTTCAACAAGGAAAGCCCCAGCCTCAGCTAGAACAATCTTGTAAGGGACAGTAGATTTAATCCTGAGACTATGTGTGATTAAATGTTTTTGTAATCTCTCTATCTGTCTCCACTTTTTTGCTGAGGTGTTGCTACCCCAAACTTCACATCCATATAGTACCACTGGAACAACTAAAAGCCCAAAAAGAGTTTTCTTTTTCTTCCAATCCCATAACTCGTCCCTTCTGCATCTATTTTGCAATGAGTGCAAAGCTTTCCAACCCCCTTGTATCCTCTTTGCTCTACACGTTTCCCAACTCAGTTTGTTGTGGAAATCAAGGCCAAGATACTTATATTCATTGACCACCTGCAAGGGATTTCCTTCAAAAAGAAATTCCCTATGAACCTTCTTTCTCTTCAAGGTAAAGATCATGACCTTAGTTTTGGTAGTGTTCACTTGCATCCCCACCTGATGACAAAAGAGCTCTAGTGCTTTTACGTGTTCCTTCAAATCTTGTGTTGTTTTTGCCATTAAGAAAAAATCATCCGCATATAAAAGCAACTTTATAACACAATTGGTCAAGTAGACCTCACCCCCACCAAACTTATCGATCCACTCTAATTTGTCAATGTATATCCCAAATAATGTAGGGGATAAAGGGCATCCCTGCTTGACCCCGATATCACTTCCAAAACATTCTGAAAATCCTTGTTTGGTTCGAATTTTGGCCCAAACTTGTTCATATAGCCTATGGACAACAGCTCTATAGTGTATTGGAATTTCCAATTCTTCCATCCTACTCCATAATTTTCTCCTAGGAACCATATCAAAAGCTTTCCTAAAGTCAACAAAGCAGCAAAAAACCTCCTCTCCTTGTTTATCCCAGACCTTCTCGATCAAGTGTCTAAGAGTCATGCAATGATCAATAGTAGAATGTTTTGGCTTGAAGCCCGCTTGCCCTTTTGCGCGCTTCCCCTCCTTTTCTTCCCAAACACTGATCCGCTTTTCTATCATGCTCCCAAAAAGTTTACCAAAAAGAGGGTTGATCATTATAGTGAGGTAATTTGAAGGGTTGTTGATGTCACCACCTTTGAGCAGGGGGATGACAACACTAGTCGTCCAATTTGCAGGAAACCCATATTGAAGGACCTCATTGAATTTTTTTTAATATGAGGCGTGAGAGCCTCCAATCCCCATTTTAAGTGTTCTGCCTGTAAAAAATCTATGTCACGAGCTTTACCCATTGCCAACCTTTTTATTCCTTCTTTAATGTTATCCGAAGAAAAAAGTTTAACCCTTGAGTTAATTATTGGAGGGTTGTCTTTATCTTCCCCTCTCTCATAAAGTTGCTTTGCATACTCTAACCATTCAAGGTCTATAATATTGTTCTCTTTATTCGTGTCTTGTTGCTGCAATTCTCTCCAAAATCCCCTTGGATTGTGCCTCCCAAGCAATATTAACTCCTTCCTTCTAGTTTACATATACACTTCTTTTTTCAGTCTGACCAACTTTACATATTCTTTGTTATTACCCCATTTTTTAGCCCTTTTCTTTGCTACTTTACAATCCTCATCGTACCATGGGTTAGCTGGAAAGCTATTTCTATCACTTTTTTTAGGCCTAGACCTTTTGCAAGAGTTGAGGGCCTTGAGAATAATAGAGGTCAACATGGTGTTGTCCATACTTTTTTTATTTGAGTTGAACATCCCATTGGTTCCCACCTCGTGCAATTGTTTTTCCAGCGTTGTTTGAAAGGTTTCTTGGTTTTCCTGTGTCAAAAGGATTGAACCTTGAGTAGCTTCTTTCTTTTCATTATGTTACGTCATCTCTTGCCGTTGAGTACCAATTTGTATGCCGATTTTCACCTGTATTGGATTGTGATCTGAATTCATTTCTATGGGACACTCCTTTACCTCTATGCCTATTAAACTTGTCACGAGTTTCTTTGAGCTTATAACATAGTCCACCACACTTTGACCATTGTATGTGTGACATGTGATGTTCCCAGAACTAGGCCACATTTTTAAACCATTGCATATAATTAAATCATACAAGCTGCACATTCCTAATAATTTTGCCCCATACTGTGTGATATCTCCTTTTCCATCTTGAGATAATCTTTCCCACTTTTGATTCCCTTCCTCTTCTAGCCATAAAGGGTTGTCCCCTATTCCCATCTCAATATCAAGGCAAAGAGACTGGTTATTTGCAGTTCTAGCATTAAAATCTCCAATTAGAATGATTTCCCCTTTGTGGCTATATGTTGTTATATCCCTTTTCAGGGCTGCATATGGGTCTTCTTTGTCTAATTTCTTCTTCTTGTAGAATTTTGAACCATGGGGAGCAAAGTAACATGCTGCAAGATAAATTATGTTCTCCTTTAACTCTATTTTTATCCATATGTACTGCTTATTTGTATCTTCCTTTTCAACTTGTATGATTTTTCCCCAAGAATCTCTTACTAAAATTGTTACCCCTCCATATCCCTTGTCGCTTTCGGTTAGCTCATTCCAAACTGACATCTTTGTGTAACCTTCAAAGTTCGGAACCTTGTAGCTCTCATGTTCATGTGTTTCAAGGAGGGCAATTATGTCCATCCCCTCAGCTATGGGCCCTAAACCAGGCCCCCTCCTCCAAGGATAGCCCCTACAGTTCCAGTTTACCAATGAGAGGTGTGCCTGGGGGGCCCCGCCTTCCTATTTATCATGTGTATTTTTGTTGCTGAATTGAGCTTTCCCTCTATACAACCAAGATTCATTACCTGCATTTATCGCTACTACCACTTTTTCCCATTCTTTTCTTCTCTCTTCCAATTATAGTGGGGTTAGATCTTCATCTATGTAGAATCGTGTTCCCTTGAGAAGCCTTTTGTTCTTCATAATTTTGTTCTTGTCTTCTGCAGTTTTTAGTGTTACCCTTACATTTATATTCCTGCCATCTTGCGCCACTTTACCAATTCTGCTCGCTTGCTCAATATGCCCCACCCACTCCACCTTATCCGCTAAAAAGTCTTTAATTAGCTTATCTGTGTGTTCCCCTTCTCCATAGTCCTTCAGTCCTTTTATTATTACATTTGCTGCTCTATCATTCCTATGTTTTTCTTCCCCTAGATGCACCTTAATCAGATGCCTCTCTATGAGTTCTATTTGGTGCTCTGTTGTCCCTTTCGTTACTTGTGCCCATGATTTTGTCTCTTCCAGTTGTTCCTTCAGCTTAGCTTCTCTAATTTCTATGCTTGCTATTGCTGATTGGAACTCCTCTAGCAGTGGGTTGGTCCTTTCCTCCACTTCTGTTGTGGAATTTCCCTCTTTGATCTGCTTTATCTCCTGCTTCATGGTTGATATTTCTTGCTGACCTATTTTCAAATTGGCCTGAAGTTTGACTATCTCCTCCCTAAAAAACTTGTTTTCTTGAGAGAGTTTGTGATTGGTATCCATGATCTCTTGCCATTTGTTGTACTTCCTCTGTTCTATGACTTCTAAACCTTCGAGTCTCTTCTTTAGCTCCATTAATTCATTAACATACAAGTTTGAAGACCAGGTTAAAGGAGTTGAGTTAGGACTATATTGGTTCGCCTGACCTTCATCTTCCACATCCCCCTCTGTTGCTGCTTCTTCCTGCTTCACTCTCTCAGCATCGTTAGACTATTGATTCTGCAAATATATCCTTTCAACTTCATTTTCCAAGTTTTCCACTTGACTTTCCAGATTTTCAACTTGAGTTTCCAGATTTTCACAATTTTCCAGAAGTTCTATCACTGGTTTTACTTGCTCTTGTTTAGTTTCAGATGCGACGGTTGTCAGATTGAAACTTATAACTTTTGGAAGGATAGCAATAAATTTATTGTGCCCTATCCATCTTAGTTTTCTAACTATTTTGGCCTGCCTACATTGCAAGATCCTCTTGTATTGCTTGGCATTTACAAATGTCAATCCCTCTTTGACTTGTGTGCAGGCCTGATGCTCCATATTCCAAGAGGAATCAGTGAGAAAGTACGGTGCTAGAATTTTGGTTTGTTTCATTTTGTTCCCTCTCTCAATGTTTTCCCCAAGTTCTTTCAACAAAACATTTCATGTGTCATCTTTGCATTTTGAGATCTCCATTGATAGACCCACCACTGATATTGATGTTTCTGTCCTTGGTTTGAGTATTTAAGTTTAAAATTGAACCCCCACTCCATAGTTTCTAGGTAGATGTTTTGCGTTGAAAATGCAGAGTTTGGAAGTATTATAAAGAAAGACAACAGAGAAAAAAGCCTATCTGGTAAACAGAACCACCAGTGAAAAGAGATTGGAGAGGTGGGGCACACCTGTTCCCAATGTCGAGAAGTCTGCTGCTGAAAAGGAAAAAACCCAGGGCCCACCACAGATTTGATGCCCACTGTACGCAGAGATCCCTAAAAGTCAGAAGCAGAAGACGACAGAAGGAAAGATGCATCGATTCCCACTGTCTAAATCGATCCACGCCTGGTTTCCACACCTAGAGAATTACCAACGAGAACTATTTGGGTGGAGAGCTTTCTGGAAACGGTAAAAGAACAACGATGAAATTAAACCCTTGCGCCATAATAGACCAACGCCATTTTAGACCATCAGCCAGAAGATTATTAGGTGTAAATTTTGATCAACAACGGAGACAACCCTTGTCTCTAGCCATTGAAAGATTTTATCGAAAGTGAGGGGCACATTTCCTGTGTTTAGGTGGCAATAGACATTATACATATTTCCTATGTTTAGGCGGCTAGGTGCTTTCAAATAAGAAGGTGAAAGAACAAGGAGTCAAGTGTTTGTTGGAAATGACTCAAAGACAAATGCGCAAACCCTAACAGAGCTCCTCAACCCAAACCATTCTTTACAAGATAGGAGGATGAATGGGGTTGGCATGAGGTTGAAGGTTGAGGCACGGGTAGTAGTTGGGGAGAAGGGTATTGCACATTTTGATGTCCCCGGTCTTACAAAATCAAATGATGTTGTGATGGGTTGTCCAATGGAAGGTGTTGAGATGGCTGTTGAAAGTGTTGAAAATATTTTGGATACCATCAAAGAAGATAAATAAAAATTGCTAATAATTAATTGAAGGAGTTTGCATGCGAGGAAGAAGGTAAAAATTTAGAATTTATGCTTCCCGATGATGTGATTGACTGCATCGCTGAATGTCAACATAAATTTGTCATTTTATTTTTTTTGAGGGGAATTCCTTTTGAATAAAATTTTATGTAAATGGGCCAAAATCAATTGGGAAAACAAGGGTTGGGAAATAGAGCCTTTGAGAGGGTTGGGAAAAGGTTATGTGTCTTGAAAATTCAAGTCAACTGACCTTGCACAAGTTGTGCTTCAATATGACACTTGGGTTATTTGTGGGAAGGTATGTTACCTGTAGGCCTGGACCTTGGAGTTCCACCCAGAAGGTCCTTCAAGGTCCAAATGCCCAATATGGATAGAGTTACCCATTTTGAATCTTACCTTTAGATTGTTCTTGAAAGAAAATGTAACACGACTTGGTAGAGTCATATGGTGTAAAAATAATACAGATAAATTTCCTAGTTTGAGGTTTCATCCTTGAGTTTGTGTGGAAATGAATCTTAATCAACAACTACCTAAAAATGTTAAATTAATACGTATGGGGTTTGAGTTTTATCAGCCAATTGTATACTTGAACAAGCCAAATGCTTGCTTCTTTTGTAGACAAGAAGGTCATTTGATAAGAGATTGTCTTTCTAGGAAAAATAAATTTATTCAAGCTCAAGAGTTAGCTACCCTCATCCCAAAACAAAACCATATGCCTCCTCCAATCACTAAGATTACCACAAAATCTTCACATGTGCAACAACAAGGCAAGGTTATTTTGGAAAGAAAAACTTTTAATAATAACTCTATTTTGAATTCCTCTATGTCTTATAAGAATGTCACTATGTCAGATGGTGGAGAATGGTTAGGAAAAGGAAGGAACCCTCAGGGGTTTCTGATTATCAAAATGGTTTCTTGGCTCTATCTAATTACCCCACATCACCTCCTAATCATAATGTGAATCTTCTTAAGAAGAATTCTCCATCTTCACCTGTGAGACAATGTTCTCCTTCATCTTCTACAAGACAAAGATCTCCTTCCCCATAAGCAAGACAAGGTTCTTTTTCGCCTCCTTCTAAGCAAAGGTCTAAGTCTGCAATTCTTGCTAAAAAGGAACAATTGCAATCAGAACATAATATCACTCTTGCTAATCGATTCAAGGCCTTGCCACAAGAGGAAGATCTTCCTAACTCTGGTTCAACATGAAGTTTAGAATTATTTCTTGGAATGTAAGAGGGATTTCTCTCCCTCATTGCAAATATAAGGTTAAGGAAGCTAGAAGTAAATGGAAACTTGATATTGTCTTTTTACAATAAGTAAAACTTAGTGGTTCTCGTCTTGGTTCTTCTCTATTCAATGTATGGAGGGATGTTGTTTTCTTCTATATGTCACATAGAGAAGGAAGAGGGGGGTTGTTATTGGCATTTCCTCTTGGCTTAACACATTTTTCATTAATAAAGGAGAGGTCCCTTCACATAGCCATGCTTGGATCCTTTCTTTTATCAATGGTCATCCCATTGGTTTGTGTTCTATCTATGCTCCTAACATTAAAAAAGAAAGAAGCGAGTTATGGAATTGGATGACCAAAAGTATCCCTCAAGCTGATTAGGTTATAGGAGGTGACTTTAATATGGTGGAAAGTCATATAGATTGTAGCTGGTTTAGTCACGCCAAGTTAAATAATGAGGAGTTTGATAAGTGGCTTTATTATCATAATTCATTGGGAGTTATAGATCCTATTCACAAAAAAAGCTCCACTCACAAGAATAATTGGTTCACTTGGACTAATTGCAGATTTGGGGTGGATAAAAAACTTAGCATAATTGATAGGTTTAATATCTCTCCTAACTTGCAATTACTTCAAGATGCTATTGGGAATTGTGTAAAAGTTGACTATTCTACTAGTCTTTTAGATCACTTCCTGATCACTTGTACTGTTACTTTATTGAATACTGATGGAGTGAAGTATCATTTACCTTTTAATCTTAATACATCACATTTGAAAATCCCTTCATGTGTTTATGCTTTGGTTGGTATTTGGAACTCCATCCCCAAACCTAAAGAAGGGGAATCCTATAGGGAATGATGGAATGCTGTTATTTCATAATGTACTAATTTTCTTTGCTCCTTTGGTAAAAGATTAGCTTGGCAACACAAACATAAGGAAAGATCTTTGCAAGGGAGATTAGAAATGTATAGAAACCTTCTTAACTCAAATCCAAATGATATTAAGATCCAAACTTCTATAGCTGTAATTGAAACTCAAATTCACATATTTGATATATATAAAGGACAAGGAGCTAAAATCAGGGCTAGATTACACTAGAATAAAGAGGGTAATAAAGGTTCCAAGTACTTCTTTAATTATTTAAGCTACAAACATAAAAAAAGGATTTTATTGGAGCTATAGAAGATGATTTGGGACAGGTGCATACCAATTTGGAAGATATTAAATATATGTTTCATAACTTTTATAAAAAACTGTTTAGAGAGGATCCTCATTGGCGGGATGCACAAGCAATAGTAGAAGATATCATCAAAGAATACATACCAAAAAAGTTAGATTCTGATTACAACCAAATTCTTGATCGAGATCTATCTTTAGATGACTTAGAACATGCTATTTTTCAATGGCTCCTAATAAAGCCTCGGTTTTGATGAAATTTCTATTATTTTTTATCAAATCATGTGGCAACATATCGAGGAAGGTTTTTATCTCGTATGCTTAGAATCACTGAAACATGAATCTTTGGGGACTAAGATTAATAAAGGTTTGATTAAACTTCTCCCAAAAGGTAAGAATGTGGGTTCTATTTCTGGATGGCATCCTATTACCTTTCTTAATACTTCTTACAAAATTATTACCAAAACCTTAGCTACAAGGATTAAACTAGTGGAAAAAGGTATAGTTCGACTTGAACAAATTGGTTTCCTAAGAGGCAAATATATCCTCGATAATTTAATCCTATCCTAGGAAACTAGTGAATGGACACAATAGAGGAGACAAAATGCTTTATTAGTCAAGATGGAAATTTTGACAAAGCATATGACATAATGAGGTGGAGTTTTATCAATGTTGCAATGGTTGGGGTTTGGTCCCAAGATATGTAAACACGTTCATATGTTGTTCAAAGATGCTAATGCCCAATTGGTTCTCAATAATTCCTTGAGTGATCCTTTTCCTTTGTAATGCTCTATCAAGAAAGGGTGTCCTTTATCCTCATTTCTCTATGTTCTTGTTGTTGATGCATTAGGTTATTTATTGCAGAAGGCTAATCATATGAATTTTATTAAATAAATATCTATCCCCAACAATACAACTATTCTTAGTTCCCACTTTGATGATGACAATATGCTTTTCATTCAAAATTTTGAAACAAAAATTAATAATGTTTTGTGGATTCCAAATTTTTATTGTGTTGTTTCAGGATCCAAGGTTTCTCATCATAAAACAATTTTTTTTATGATCCATATGATCCTAGTTCCTCAATGGATTCCTAAAGAATGGAAGCAAATTAAGCATGGGCAAATTACTTGTTACTTGGGCATCCCATTTGGATTGGGTGTCATGTTGTCTGATATGTGGAATTGGTTCATAAACAAGTTAAAAAATAAAATATTTAGTTGGGGGAACAAATATCTTTCACTTGTTGGTACAATCCAAGTGGTTAATCGGATATTTTTGGCCTCTCATGTTTATTATTCTTCATGTTGGATGCCATCTAGAAAAGGATATGAAGATTTAAATAAAATCATTCAGCAATTCTTATGGACTAATTGGGATGGTAAGGTTGGTTTCAAAACCACATCTTGGTTGCATTATATACAACCTAAAGACAAAGGTGGTTAGGCCTGGTTGATCCCAAATCACAAGGACACTCCTTATTAGCGAAGTGGATAGTAAGAGTTGTATCTGGAGAGGAACAATGGAAAATCCTTGTTTCGCCAACAAATTGTTCATGTTGCTATGAATAATAAGTGGCAAGGAGTTGAATGGTTGGATAAGGCGTTACTTACACCTTTCTTTCACATTAAGGCATCATTTCCTCTTTAGTCAATCTAGAAGGCTTGGCAACAAGTATGTAAAATTTTAAACTGGAGGTGGGATTCCCTGCAACATGGCTTCAACTTTTCTACTTCGTCTATCTGGTGGAACAAACTTGTTCAGTATCATGGGCAACCTCTGGCTGTTACCTTTCCAAAGCAAGCTATTTATCTTTTCAACAAGGGTGTACAACACTTTGGGGATATTTGAGACTTTAACACTCTTGATTGGTATAATTGGAAATATATCAAGAACTCTTTTAAACTAAATAACAAAATTCAAGGGTTTGTAATTTTTGTGAAGTCTTTCGTTCCTATGGAATTACTCATGAATCTTTATACTCCCTTATGTTGCAATGTTTTCAAAGATTGGCAATGACTTGGTAATCATTAGTTCTATAGTTTCCCTTTGAAAAATATCTATTTAAAATTACTAACAATAATGACACTAAATGCAAGACTCAATAAGAAATAGAAATGCAAATTTCACGAAAAGAAGTGGAAGAATTTGAGTGCTCAAATTTGGAAATCTAAAGTTGAGGCTAATGCTTAGATTTTGACTTGGAAAATTTTGCATCATAAACTACCAGTAGGGGACACATTGAAAATTTTGAAACTTCAGCCAACAAAATGAACTTTTTTGTCAACATAATGAAAGTTTGAAGAATATTTTTTGGGACTATATTGGGCAAAACAAAAATGGAATGCGGTTTTTGGTCATCTCTATGCTATTTTTGATCATGTGTTATATTAGAAGGAAGCTATTTTGGGTATTGGTCTTCAAAATAATTTGGTGGCTGACTTTATAAGACAAACTAATTTGCTTAACATTTGGAAAAGTAGATGTTCATCGATGTTTTAAAAATGCTAAAGTTTTACGTTAACATCATTCTATAGTTTATATTTTTGTGTTTTTAGCTAAAAGGTGGCACTAAGGAAGAGACAAAGCATAAGAAACACTTGGAGAAGATTAAACATCAATTCTTACAACTTCATGAAGGGGATATTCGATGCTCCAGATGACTGCAAAGTTTATTCAAATTTAGATTATAAGTCTCACTCTTTCCATCTTGCCACTATGTTGTTGTATTTGCTACATGTTAATAGTTCTCTTTTAAAGCAAGACTATTGTAATAGTCATTTCTACTATATGATGGGCATAATTCTTCCAGCATAATTCGTCTAGTTTGTAAGACTTATATACATTGTTTTTGTTCAATTATGCTCTTGTAATTGTTAATTGTTTTGATCTTTTCCTCTTCTATATGTAATTCCTTTTGAACTATTTTTTTTTTTAATCTAACTTTATTTAATTAAAAAACAAATTGTTTAACACCCAATATATTACATAAACAACAAGCCCTCATAAACAATCAATAAATTGCACTCTCTCTTTCCAATCAATCTTCCACTAATCAACATTCAATCAACAACATTTATTTCAGTGTTCAAAAATGTCCCACTAAAACTTCATTAATCAACACTTAAACAATAACAACATAGACTTTTGTTTGGGAGACAGAACCAAATATACAAATTATAATTAGCCAGACTTTTCTCACTAGCCGTGCCAAAGCCAATCATTACCATGGACTAAAGCCAAAGGACAATACAAATCCCCTAAGTTCACATTGGGAGTGCATATGGGAACATCATTCATGTTCAAATCAACTTTACATAAAAAAATCCAAATGCACAAAACAAACAAAAAAAGAATTTGTTCCCAACGTCACTTTTACAACTCTTAAGTACCAAATAAACCAAATTCCCACACCACAATAATCCCTGCCTAAACAAGATATCCACATGAAATATAAAATTCATTTTTTTGGGTTTACTTGACCCCAAAGTCATCATCATAGTTTAATATTACTTTATAAAAAAAATCTTTTAATATTACTTTACAAAAAAATCTGCAACGAACCCTGGCAAAGACAAACCTAGCGCATATCTTGGGGTCACAACGTGGCCACGTGTACGGCCATCTGGCTCTCCACGTCTCCGCGGGACCCACGCGCGCGGTGGACCCGCGTTCGACCCCATTACGACCATGACTTGTTCTAAGTTTTTCCGAGCCTGAGCTTCGGCACCGTACCTCAGAGCTCATACGCGGCAGAATCTCAGGCGGTGGCCAAACCTACAGAACGAGCATCTTATTGGTTGAGAGTACTGTAGAAGAGCAATCTGCACCGTCCATTACCCCCGAAGCTGCGGTAATTCTTGGCTCGGATTCCGAGCCCGAGGCGGTGGCGCGAACCTAAAATTAAATTTAATATAATCTTGTGACACTTTATGTTTTATTTAAAGGAATTTGTCTACGACAGCGGCGGTCTTTTTTTAACTACTTTGCCGCCGTTTAAAGGGAGGTTGCGGTAAAATTAGGAGGTAAAAAGATTTATTCCCGTGCGTATCGTTACGTTTCTCAGATGTTTTTTGTTTTAGCTGTCTTAACAATTGGCGGCTGTTTCATGCAATTTCAATTACGAGAAGGTAACTTTTACGGCGAATTTGAACTTTGAGTTGTCGAATTTGGAGGATTTTGCAACTTTTTGATGGTTTTGGTGGGTTCTTTAGTTTATATTGATGAATTTGAAGGATTTTGAACTTTGTTTGAATGAATTTAGTGTATTTTTTAGCTTATCTCGATGAATTTGAAGGATTTTAGATGTTTTGCTTAATTTGGAAAATCTTGAGCTCCGTTTGTAAGAGTTCAGAGCTTTTTGAGCTTTGTTGGGATGGATTTTGAAGGTTTTTAAGTTCCTATTTGATGAGTTTGAATGCCCGATAGTTTTCACTGGGAGGATTTGAAGGATTCTGAAGCTTATTTGGTGAATGTTGAGGTATTTCAGTCTTGCTTGCTGATTTTTGAGGTCTTTTGATATTTCTTCCGATAGTTTTAAAGAGTTTTAGAGCTCCGTTTTGATGAATTTGCAGGTTTTTTGAGCCTTAGTTGGATGAATTTGGAGACTTAAAAGGTTTGTTTGGTGAGTTTCGAGTTTCTTGAGCTTTGTGTGGATGAATATGGAAGATTTTGAGTTTTTTTTTTGTTTTTGAATGTTGTTTTTGAGCTTCTTTTAGATGAATTTTGGAGGGTTTCGAGATTAGTTTGGATATTTGGGGTGTCTTTGAGGTGTATTCGGATGAATGTGGACTTTGTGGCGATTTGTTCGGTGATTTTGAGGCTGTTGGATAATCATGTAGACGATTTTGGAGTTTTTTAGAATGTTTAGTGAATAAGGAGGTTTTCTAAGCCTTGTTTGGAAGAATTTAGAGAGTTTTGAAGTTTCTTTGGTGAATTTTGAGGTTTTTTAGCTCCATTTGCACGAATCTGGAGTTTCTTGTGGTTTATTTAGTGATTGGTTTGGTTTATACGCTGTATTTCTACCGTTTTGAAGCTTCTTGAACATCATTTTGATGGATATTTGTTAGGATATTAGAATGGAGGTTGATGAGCTTTATTTTGATGATTTCAAAGCTTCTGAGTCATTTTGGATGAATTAGATATTTTTGAGCCTCCTTTATATTAACTTAGAGGGTTTCTTACGAATGTTTGGTTGATTTTGGAGCTTTTCTTGGATGATTTTGAAGGTCTTGGAGCTTCAGTTTGTTGAATTCGTAGGTTTCTGAGTTTAGTTTTGATTAATTGGTACGCTTGTGAACTTCGTTTTCGATGAATTTGCAGGGTTTTAACTTTTTAAGCACTGTTTGGACAAATTCGGAGGTTTTTCAGTTTTCTTTTGATGATTTTGGAGGTTTTAGAGCTTGTTATGATGATTTTGGAGGTCTTAGAGCTTGTTTTGATGAATTTGGAGATTTTTTAGGCATTTCCGAGCCTGGATGATTGGGAACACCAAGTGTTTGGCTACAGTTTAGCTTGTTTAGTCTGATTTGTTACTAAGTCGGGTTTGCTCGTTATTTTAATTAATATAAGGAGTTTACTGTTTGTTTTTTGGTTGCAGTTTTTACCGAAGAATAATGGGACAAGCTAAGTGGGAAGCTGATAAAATGTAATTTAGTTTTCCACCACTTAATACTTAATGTTGCAAGCTGTTGAGATTTAACATCTTGATTTTGAAAAATATTGATATTTATTACTTTTATTGAAAATCGCTAGTGCTTTATGTTGAAGATTATAGAAGTTACTCTATGTTGAATCATTGCCGGGATTATTGATTAGCATGTAGAGATATTGTTAAATATTGGATTAATGCTTACAACTTCTGCAAATAATTGGCCAGTGCTTGCAATTACTGCTAGTCTACTTGAAAAATAGAAACATGGAGAGCTACAGATTACTATACTGTTGCATACTTCAAATATTATGGGTTTCTGGTTGATTGTAAGAACTATTGAGTACGACAGATAAATAGCATCAATATTGGGAATTTCTGGAAGTTGCTGAGGTTTATTGGCTGTCTTAAAAGTACTTAGATGTATTGATAACATTGGGCTTTAATACTTCCGTGTGGGTTTTGGTTGTATCAATTAGGTTTATTCTTAAATATTAGAGTTTATAAAATGATGTTAAGCAGTTGTCTTCAAGTCATAAAATTGTGTACTTGGGGTGACCCAAGAGAGCCAAAAGGGATTTTGTCTCCTAGGTTTGACAAGTTTTGGCAGTGTCATAGTCGTGAGACTCTCTGAGCTAGTCATAGTGATAAGATTCTTTATTCTGAGTAATTAGTGATCCAAAATGGATTGTCTTTCGAACTTTCTTTGAGTTCAGATGGCTGTGGATTTTAGCAAGGCACTTTGAGTTTGAGAATTATATTCACTTCTCTATAGAAACAGAAAACGATGCTCTCCTTTTAAGTAGCCGAGTCTTTTGCTTGGTTTTGGCTGAGTTTGTTTAGATAACTTCATTTTCTTTGGTTTATTGACATTGCCAAAATTCAATTCTCATAAACTCACTGGTAATACACTCAATGTACAATGAGCCTTCCTTGTGAGAAAACAGAAAAGGAAGGACCTCATTTCCACTCGAAAGACCTCATTTGGAGAGTAGATTCTTTTGTCAAGTTTGAGTTGGCCATTTATTGTTAGACCTCACCAGTTGGTGTCTTGCTGCTAAGGCTGTTTATGGTAACCTGACAAGAATTTTCACCAAAACCAAGGCTTCTTTATGCTTTTCTTGAAGCACCAGATTCTCTCTTTTCAGAAATATTGTTGCTGAATTTGCCTAAATGTTGTGTGACACTTCATTATATTTTGTTTCAACAATCCATACAGTACAAAACAAGGCATAGCATTTCTACTCCAAATGTACTGGTTAATCACGAAGCTTATTGGCCAGTGTTCACAAATCATAGTTTATAGATATACTGGAAAAACCTCTAGCAATAATTAGAAAAATCCATTGTAGTCTATTCTTGTCAAAACCTCACAAGTCTAGTTTCTAAATATATGGACAATGTCTCAATTGATAATTAGATAACTTTATTGTGACTTGTCAAAGACAAGTTATGATCATTAATCAGTTATAGTTTATTGTAATTTATGCTTGTCAAAGCCAAGTTATGGAAATGAATCAGCTCTTAACAGCTAAATGATGTAGCCTGTATATTGTGTTTTGCTCTGGATTTTCAATACTAAACTAAACCAAGTTTTAATACAGAGGCCTGTGGGAACTCTTTGCTTGACCATACCCAATTGCATTTAGTGAAGACTTTAGATGCCATTGGCAATCCGATCTGCTGGAATGCATATGATCTAAATTTTAGTGGGAATATAGTACAGTCTCTCTGGGGGTACGTTTAAGGACCAATGTGCAGATACAGCTGAATAAGATTAGATATGGTATTGATTCAGATCTTATACCATTCTTGTAAGAAATCTGATAATGCTGCTAGCAAAAATTCCATATACCAGGGTCTGATATTCTTCCCTAACAGCTTAGTTTGTGCTCCTAATGCCTTTGCTCTCATGGTGATTGCTTCTGTTGGAACTGTTGGCCCCTTTTTATGTTCTTTCAGGTTTGGATCCTCCTTGGGCCATGCATATTTACAAGTTTGATGGTTCTCCTCCACTTTTTTTGAAATTGAATTCAACGTATTTTACTTTATTGGCAAGTGGGAAAGATTCCTGAATCAATTTCAATTACATCATTTTATTTAATTCTCTTCTTAAAATTTGCTATATGATTTGCTTTAAAGATTTCACTAAGCTTCTTTAAGAATTTCTCAAGATGCTATTGTAATCTAATTTCTCCTAAAGTCTTAAATGGGTAATGTCTGTTGAAAATGACCTTTATTAGTCAAACATAGGAACTATTGTTAATGGCCACGTCCTGAATTTCCAGTTTTAGATAAAATAATTTTACAAACAACAATGAAGCTAAATGATATGCTTGACAGAATACATAAGTAACAAGAGACCGGAGAATATGATATAATATTACTCCAATATGATTCTTCCTTTGGAAGTACAAGTACAATAAAAAATCTAAAATTTAAAACTTTTGGCATGTAACCACAACACATCTGATAACATGAGGTAATATTTCTGTTCACATAGGGCTCTATTTTAATAACACTCTTATGTTAACCTAAATCCCTCTATGTTCACCCTTTCTTTTTTAGTCCTAAATCATCCTTGCTCAATCAGAATAGGCGTACAGTGTCTTTCGTCTAGCTTTACATGAAAAATCATACAACTTAATTATTTTTTTCACAAACGTGAAATGTATAAATTGAAGCAACACAATCTTAGATTGGCTCATAGATGATTGTCACAAATTTTCACCATTTTTTTAATCAAAATTTTCCATTTCTTAGACTAGCTGTAATGATGGAGTTGTGATGATGATACAATATGTGTTTCACATGGCTGGTAATGAAACATGGAGTCAATGGCATGAGAAATATAGGTATCATTTCCATAAACAGACCATCCACCACAAATGAACATAGAAACAAGCTATGAGAATATTTTTCATAGATCTATAAGGTCTCTTCCCTGTACCACTACAAGTTATATGCAGTCATCATACACAAGGAAGCTAGGAATGCCTTAATAAATATCTTTAGTAACACACAGTTTCTTCAAATTAATTCCTGCCCAACTTACAAATAGTACTTAACAAGCTCATGATGCAAATAATTGAATAGGACTAGCCTGTATTAAATATTGTCGTGTACATTGATGACATGATCTTACCCTACAAATTAGAGTTAAATGTAAATGCCTAGGGGTCTGTTTATTAATTTTGGAAGATTTAAGGAATAGTATAAAGTTCTACATTCTAACTACCGATATGGTTGATTGTAGGCATCATGAGAGATGATGCCTAAAGTTGAGAGAGGTCTAATATACGGGGATTCACTATGGGTGCAATTAATGCACATCTATGGGAAGAGTAGAGAAAGTTGAGTTGAGTGTGGCATCAGCCTTTCCATAATGCAGAATTGTGAATAAAAGAGTATTGATGTTAATTACTATTTATTTTGTTGTTGATATTGAACCACATATATATATGTATTACAGATGAGAGCTTATTGAGATTTTAGTTTCAGGTTAATGTTCTAATTTCTTGTTTCCTTTTTGTTCACGATTAGGTTGGATGTGTACATTCATGACTATCTTGTCAAAAGAGGTCTCCATACGTCGGCCAAGACCTTCATGTCAGAGGGGAAAGTTTGTACAGAGCCAGTTGGTAAGAAATTCCCGATCGAATAGCTAGCTCTCAATCACTATATTTTATATTGCACTTCCATGCATCTTGTTTCAACAAAGAAAGAATACACTCATTCATTTCAGCTGTACTGAATATACTTTATGTTTGTTCCTTTTTCTGTATCTTTATATAATATACTTGGTTCCAATTAAAAATAACCTTGTTTATTTAGGGAAAGCAATCTGAGTTTCTTGTATGATCCCCATTTATAATGTGTCTCTATAATATACTTGCCAGTTTACTTGGGGATTTATCTTATAATATTAAAGGTAAAATTTGTATTTATTTCAATTTTCTGGAGGATATATGCATTCTATTCTCTGCTCTTGTATTTGAATTGCAAGGTAGTTATTCACAAATAGAAGCATTCAATATCTATGATTTGGTTTAAGAATGACTGCATCTTATAATGTTTCTAAGATTTTGGAATCCGGGTCATAAATATTTTTCTTAGTAATAATTCTATAGATACTGTATATATATGATACAGTCTTTAAAAAATAGTTGCCTCTTTTCTGTTATATTACTATATTGTTTATATGCACATTATGTTCTACAATTGTGTAATAACATTGCTGTTAAAACTTATATGCATTCCTTTTTGCTTGATTAGGATTTTTCTGCACTGTGTACTTTGTATACTCTTCTTTATCTATGCATGGGAAGCAATTGCATGCTTTTCAATTGGCTCATAAATATTCCTTGTTGTTTGAGATTTATCCATGCTAGTTTTACTTGTTTTGAAATGTATATCGCTTATTGGCTTTGGATAGTATTTTCCATGTTTTTTCACTGTATATGTTTATGTTCAAGTTTCCAATTAAAATGTGCTCTTCCTTCCTCTTAAAAATTTACTGATTGCCACCGGATGTGAGTGGCAGTAAGATTGAGCATTTTCACAGGATAACCAATTTGGACCATGCCATAGAACCTCATTTGTGGTTGCATCATGGTCCTCTTTTCCTTGTTTTAATAGTTTTTAATTTGCATGTTACCATCTGGTTTGGCTTGCATGTTATGTAGTTCAGTATTTTTGTGTTCTATTAAATTACAATAATAAGCTCTATTTACAAGTCAGTGAATTGGATAGCAGCAATTGATGCACCTGGAGGCTTTTTGTTCGAGTGGTGGTCTGTGTTTTGGGATATTTTCATCTCACGAACAAATGAGAAACATTCTGAGAAGGCAGCTTCATATATAGAGGTGAAGGTTTCTCACTTTTGTCAATGTTAACATTACATGACTGACACTAAGACGAGATTGTTAGTTTGATAAATCATTAGAATTCACTGTGAATTTTACCAATTCTGTTTTGAATTACATTTGGAGTTGTCTGCATGTGCATATTTGTGGTGATCTTACAGATACAACAAACAAAAGCTAGGGAGCTGCAGATACAGCATGAGCAACAGGAAAGGCAATGGACACAGCAACAGCAACCAAACCCGCAGCAAGAGCAGCAAATTTTTGCTCAGTTAAGGAGGAACATGAGTCATCCTTCTATTAATGGTGCTGCTAACTCAATCAATCCTGAAAACCGGATAGGACAATCAACAGTTAATGCTATGACAACCAAACTTTATGAAGAGCGCTTGAAACAGTCACACCAAAGAGATGGGTTTGAGGAGTCTGCTCTGAAGGTTATTGAAATCTGATATCTTTCTGTCTGTATATTTTTGGATTTAGAGATAGATAGCTTTTAAGCATTTTTAGTGGAGGTGCATTATTCGGTCAAAGTGCATTATTTTTGGTAACATACAGAAAAGTGAGAAGTAAGGGAGCCTGGAATTCCCGAGTCAAATAGCAACCTAATTCCAGAACATCAAAAGCTTTGTCCAGGCGAAGATTAAATATCTGCAGTCCTCCCTTCACAGATTCCTCTATTTTCAAGTTTATGGTTTCAGTCATTAGAAATTGGTGTACTTGTTCATGTCTGTGTTTTAAGTCTGTAATAGATTAGGTTCAAGCTGTTCGTGAAGTGAACTGGTAATTGCTTACTTGCTTTCATTAGCAAGAAGGAAAGATTACAATATATAGCAGTGGCATAGCACTTAAAACATTAATGAGTCTAGATACTTCAGCTAACTACAACTGTAGACATTTAAGATGTCTACCAACCACTACCTATGCATTACAGAAGACATTTAAGATGTCTAAACTAACTAATTACATTATTGACCATTAACAGTATAAAGAAATATTATTCTAACACCCTCCCTTAATGGTCAATCTATCAACAACACCAAGTTGCCCCTTGAATTTGACAAACTTATCTGGGCTCAGAGACTTGGTGAGAATATCGGCAGTCTGATCCACTGTTGGAACATACTGTAGCTGAACTAATCCGTCTTCTACCAGCTTGCGGATGTAGTGACAATGAAGCTCGACATGCTTGGTATGTTCATGGAAGACTAGATTTTTGGCTAGTTTGAGCACCCCTTGATTGTGTACAAGGGAGAAGGTCTTGCTTGTGACATGTACATGTCAGAAAGCATCTTGTAGAGCCAAAATGCCTCACATGCCGCCTTAACTGTTCCTTGATATTCTACTTCAGTCGAGGAAAGAGCCACTGCCTGTTGCTTCTTGTTGGTCCATGTTACAACACCTGTACCCAAATTGAATACATGCCCAAAAGCAGATTTTATGTCATCCACTAAACCTACCCAATTTGAGTCTGTATAACCAATCAGCTTGGGAGTCTTGCAGCTGCCATACAAAATGCCATAATCTAAAGTACCCTTCACATATCTCAACACCCGCTTTGCTGCAACCCAATGATCAACTTTTGGAGCTGTCATGAAGTGAGAAATGTAGCTCACGGCAAAATTGATATCAGGTCTAGTGGCAGTGAGGTAGACGAGATTGACCACTAGTTTTCTGAAAGTTGTCTCATTTATTGCAGGTGAATCAGATTTGGCTGATAACTTTAGGCCCTTCTCCATAGGTGTGGAGGCAGGTTTGCAATCCTGCATCCAAAATTTGTCAAGTAGACTTCTGGCATATTTAGACTGAGAGATGAAAGTGCTACCAGCGGTCTGCCAAACCTCAATACCCAAACAATAATGGAGAAGCCCCAAATCTATCATGTCAAAAGCCTGACACAAATCCTGTTTGATTGCTGCAATCAAATGTGTTGAACTGCCAGTAATGATAAAGTCATCAACATAGACAACAAGAAACAAAATATCATCAGCAGAGTGCTTGACATACAAATTAGAGTCAGAAGGGCTGCGTTGAAAACCATGATCAACCAAGTACTGATCAATCTTGATGTACCATGCACGGGGAGCCTGTTTTAGTCCATAAAGTGCTTTCATGAGGCTACATACCTGATGTTCTTTGCCAACAACCTTGAAACCAGGAGGTTGTGTCATGTAGACTTCTTGCAACTCACCGTTAAGAAAGGCACTCTTGACATCCATTTGATGAACCGTACATCCAAACTGGGCTGCAATAGTGAGAAGAAGACGAATTGTGCTCATCTTGGTAGTAGGAGCAAAAGTCTCCTCATAGTCAATGCCCTCCCGCTGTGTAAATCCCCGAGCTACTAATCTGGCCTTGTATTTATCCAAAGTACCATTTGCATGATACTTGACCTTATAAACCCATTTGCAGTTGATAGGTTTCTTCCCAGGAGGAAGATTAGAAAGAACCCAAGTGTGATTCTTCAGAAGACTATGGTATTCTGTCTCCATAGCCTTTTCCCACTCTGGAATTCCTTTAGCCTCTGAATATGTCTGAGGCTCATAGATGCTGTGGATGTTGGCCATAAGAGCAAAATTGACTGTGTTTTGCTGCTTTCTCTTTTTGCTAGCTGATTTGCCCTCAATGAGTTCATCATCATGAAGATCTCCAATAGTCTTGAGCACCACTTAGGCCGACGAGTAGAAGTACCAACATCTGAAATAGGAGAAACGGCATCTCGTGAGATTTCTGGAACAAAGTCATCTGGATGTGAGTCCTGAGGAAAATCAGGTGGTGCTAGATCATGACTGGTAGACTCCTCATCTTCAGAGTCAGAATGCTCGGAAGCCCTCCCATCTCCCATCAGGGGAACCAAGTGGAAGACGAACACCCTCATTAGAAGCCTTCATAGGTTGATCCTCAGGACTGGTAGTAGGAAGAAATGGACCAGTAGTCTCATCAATCACAACATCACGACTGAATATGAGACGATCTATCTCCACATCAATCAACTTGTATGACTTGTGATTGTCGCTGTAACTAGTAAACATAAGTTGCTGGCTCTTGGAGTCCAACTTGGTACGCTTGGCTTCTGGAATCCAAACATGAGCTGTAGAACCAAAGACTTTCAGATGGCCCACCTTAGGCTTACGTCCTGACCAGGCTTCTTCAAGAGTCATCTTCTTAACGGCCTGTGTAGGTGACCGATTTGGGAAGTAGACTGCAGTATAAATTGCTTCAACCCAGTATTTCTTGGGGACATTACGATACTCCATCATAGAATGAGCCATTTCAGTAATGGTGCAATTTCGACGTTCAACAACACCATTTTGCTGAGGGGTGTATGGTATGGTGAGTTGGCGTTTAATGTCGTGTGTAGCACAAAAAGTAGAGAAGTGAGCTGAACAAAACTCCCTCCCATTATCTGACCTTACAGTGACAATTTGAGAACTTAAACTAAGGCCTTATATTGCTGAAATGTACTGAACACATCTGATTTATTTTTCAAAAAATACACCCACATTTTTCTTCTGAAATCATCAACAAATAATAAAAAGTACCTAGACCTAGTAACAGATGGAGTGTTCATTGGTCCACGTACATCAACGTGAACCAATTGAAGTACCTTGGAGGCTCGCCAAGAATCACCATCTAAGAATGGTGTCCGATGTTGCTTCCGAGCTTGACAGGCTCCAAAAACTCCATGATTTTGAGTTTGGATCTCAGGTAGACCAGCAACCAAACCCTCCCGAGACAGTTGAGAGAGATAGTCCCATAGTGATTGTAGTACGAGTTTCCCTATCAACAATGCTGTAGGTGGATGAACTGAAAACAACATCCAACTGGGGAGAATGCCTCATGATCTGCCTGACGGAGAGAAGATTATGTTCCATGCTTGGAACATAGTAGACATCAAGAAAGATTAAATTTCTTCCTCCTAAGTGAATTTGGACAGTGCCCTTACCAACAACTGTGTACTCTTCGCCTCCTCCAAAAATGACAGAATCAGAGAATGGTTTGAATTTTGTGAATCAATCCCGACGATGAGTAAAATGCCGCGAAGCCCCAGAATCAATATACCAGGAAAAAGATTGTATTGGATCTGCTATTCTTTTGGCCATAAAAGCATAGAATGCAGATTCTTTCTGCTCAGAGTGCTCTGCGACATTTGCCTTTTGTTGAGATCCTCCTTGCTTCTTTTGTAATTTCTTCCTCCTAAGTGAATTTGGACAGTGCCCTTACCAACAACTGTGTACTCTTCGCCTCCTCCAAAAATGACAGAATCAGAGAATGGTTTGAATTTTGTGAATCAATCCCGACGATGAGTAAAATGCCGCGAAGCCCCAGAATCAATATACCAGGAAAAAGATTGTATTGGATCTGCTATTCTTTTGGCCATAAAAGCATAGAATGCAGATTATTTCTGCTCAGAGTGCTCTGCGACATTTGCCTTTTGTTGAGATCCTCCTTGCTTCTTTTGTTTAGAAGCCAACCGAATTCGACAGTCAGCCTTCATGTGACCATATTTATGGCAATAATTGCACTGAACGTTCTTCTTGCTATCCTGAGAAGAAATAGAGCCTTTCGGTTGAGAAGATTGAGCCTTCCCTTTGTTCTTAGCAGAAGATTTGGCAGAGAACGCTTGCTCTGTGGCGGTGGAATTGGTACTGTTCCCAAACTACTGTCTCCAATGATCCTGTTGTAGAAGCTTGTTACACAAGTCTGGAAACTTCAAATCAACATTTGTTGAAGTAATATTGAGCGTTTCAATGAAATGCTCATAAGATTTTGGAAAACTCTTCAAAGTAATGAGGACCATGCCCTCTTCTTCCATTGTTCGACCCATAGTTGAAAACTCGCCAATTGCAAAAACTCTAATCCTAGAAAATACTACGAAAAAACTCGAAAAATTCGCAAAAACTCGGCAACTTAAAAAATTGCTTAAACTTCATTATAAACGCATTTTTTTTGCAAAATTCAATGATAAGATGCATCCAATGAGTCAATAAAATGAGTACATAGAAGAAACAAGCTGAGTCTAGTTATATTTGATTGATTTGAAAGAAAATTAGATACAAAATCGCATCCTCATGTGGAATGCTCAATACACTGATACTGATAGTCTGAAACAAAATGAAAATAGCAAATTGTTTTTGTAAAATTGAAGGTAACTAGTGGAGAGTACCTAGAAAATCAAATGAATTCAATGGGAGTTTGTGGGCAATGCCCCCAATGGGTTTGGGAATGCTCAATACACTGATACTGATAGTCTGAAACAAAATGAAAATAGCAAATTGTTTTTGTAAAATTGAAGGTAACTAGTGGAGAATACCTAGAAAATCAAATGAATTCAATGGGAGTTTGTGGGCAATGCCCCCAATGGGTTTGAGGGACAACGCCCTTAGTGGGATAGTGGCCCCCTTGCGGGGTCAGCCTCTCTGGGTCAAGGGGCGCTCCCCTTTGGGGGTCCGGGGCAACGCCTTGTGGGGTTTGGGGGCCGCCTGCCGGGTCGAGGGGGCGCCCGGGCCCCGTCAGCGATATACGGGTCGGGCGGAGCCCCCGCCGCCAAGCCCAAATTAAGACCTCCAAAACCACACAAACCTTCATGGTGTACATCATTTTGCATTAACAATAAAACACAAATTAAGACCATCAAAGCCACACAAACCTTCATGGAACACATCATTTTAGTGTTTTTCTGAAGCAGAAGCACGAAATGAATGAAAAATAACTCAAAATGCCTTTTTAGCTGGCTACCTGGGCATTTTCCAGATCGCGAAGTTTTTTTCAAAAACTCTCCGTACTTTTTGGAAAAACTCGCCAAAAAAGTACGGGGCGAGTTTTTTCGGCGTACAATTGCCTGGAAAACTCGCCAGCCAAAAAACTCGCGAGTTTTTGTAAACTCGCCGAGTTTTTGGCGAGTCTTGCAACTATGGTTCGACCAATTGCCTCCAATTGATCACGAATGTCCTTAATCTTTGTCAGATGTTCCTGTAAGGACATTTTCTCATCCATCATGATGGAAAAGAGCATGTGCTTGAGAAAGAATGCTCTGCTCTTGTCAGAGGCTTCATGAAGGGCTTTCAAATGATCCCAGATTTTTGTAGCAGTTTTGCCAAACGGTACCTGAGGTAGCTGCTCATCTGTGACTGAGAGTTTGATGAGCATGACGGCTTCCCGGTTGTGTTCATCCCATTTGTCCTGGTCCTTTCTGGCTACAGTGGGACGAGTTGAGTTCTCCAAAATGACCTAATTGAGGCAACGATATTCAAAGATCGTAAGCATGCGCTGCTTCTAGGTGTTGTAATTCTTCCCATTGAACTTCCGGTTGCTTTCGAGCATTATATTTGTCAGAGATGCCATCATGTACCTCGAGGTCAAATTGGTGAAGGCACAAAAACCATTGCATTGAAAACAAAAACAAGTTTTGTAGGATAAATTCCAAGGTAAAAATCGAAACCCTAGCACGGATTTTGAGGTATAAAACCAATGTAGAGTTTTTAAGACAAAACCTAGAAAATTTGAAGAATACCCAAAAAATTTTAGCAGCACCCATGTGCACAAATTTTGAGGCACGAACTTCGAGACACCTAGAAAAAATTGAAGACAACCCAGTTGAGATCTCGAAAAATCCACAAGGAATCTGTAATCAGAATAATCTTTCTATTGGAAACAAAGGAGATAATCACAAAACCCTAGTCGACTGCAAAAAAATACAGAAAATGGCCACGATTTTTAGAGAAAACTTGGAAAATATGGGCAGAAAATCGCATCCAACAGTGGCTAAGCTAGGGCATGAAATGCGTCTAGCATGGAGGCCAAAACGCGAGCAAAATATAATTGAAATCCGCGGCCAGAAATAGGACAAAAAAATTGCGTCTAGATGCAGGTGAAAAACGCGGCTAAAGGTTCAGATAAAAATTGTGCCAAAAAATAGGAAGTAATCGCTACTAGGGTTTGACAGAAGATGCGACCATTAAGAATGCAAAATCGCACCCAAATGACACGAAAAAATGCGGCTTGAGGAGATTGGCAAACATTCCTAGGAAGAAGGAATTTATTGTGTAGAAGTCGCGGCCATAAACCAGAAACGTGTGACCACAAGGTCTGGAAATCGCGGCCAAAAGAAGACAAATTCATGCTCCAGAAACGGGTTGCAGACCAGAGAAAAACACATTCAAGAAGTCTTTAGATCGGGCCCAGGAGAAAACGCGATTTTAAACACACAGATTCGTGCTAAAAAACGGCGCCTAGATTCAACAATAGGAGGGTCAAATTTTATATGAGAAAATACTCATGAAAAAATTCAAACAAAATACCCTCAATTTTTCCTTACAAAAAATCCACGATTTTTAGAGCATAAAAACCAAAAAAAAAAAATGATCTTCAAAAGCTTTAAAAATTTCTTTCGAAATTTTAGAAGACCAATTTTTTTTTCACTTGTGCTTTGATACCATGTTCATGAAGTGAACAAGTAATTGCTTACTTGCTTTCATTAACAAGAAGGAAAGATTACAATATATCTAGCACTGGCATAGCATTGAAAACATTAATGAGTCTAGCTACTTCAGCTAACTACAACTGTAGACATTTAAGATGTATACCAACCTCTACCTACTCATTACAGAAGACATTTAAGATGTCTAAACTAACTAATTACATTATTGACCGTTAACAGTATAAAGAAATATTATTCTAACACAAGCTGTAGTGGTTGGAAGACCTCCCATGAAAATACCAAGTCTTCAGTATAGGCTACTACTCATTTTATGTTCTATGTAAGGGTCCCTGCAAAAATGGTAGGAGCTATTCTGCTTCTTTTCCTAGATGGAGGAATCAAAAACTGTTTCTTGAAAGTGATTTTAGTTCTTGCTATGCTTGTCCTAGATGCCTACCACAGAGAGGTTGACAAAGTAAAGAAAATGTTAAGTCTAAGGTCAGAATATGATACTGTTTTTCAGCTTGTTTGGCTAAATGGAGTCATTGAAAGGCATATTCCTTAGGAAGCTCTACTTTCTTTTAGTGTTTTTCTTAAAAGTCTTCTGAGATGGCATGGATATGCCCAAGTTCAAGACTAAAATAGCCCAAGTTTTTCCTAAACCAGAGCCTCTAGGGAATGTAACTGTCACAAAAAGTAAGGAGTTGTATCATATGAAAGGTATCTTATTGTTTTTTAAAGCCATCATCTAGTCTGTTCTTTGCTGTTGTAGAAATGGCAGACTTGTCTATGCCTGCAACTTTTGTAAACTTCCCTTTATAAATTATTTTTTT
Source organism: Sequoia sempervirens (assembly GCA_007258455.2). Classification (NCBI taxonomy): domain Eukaryota; kingdom Viridiplantae; phylum Streptophyta; class Pinopsida; order Cupressales; family Cupressaceae; genus Sequoia; species Sequoia sempervirens. Next base: position 57,147 of record VDFB02286294.1, read on the forward strand.
GCTTGTATGCTTATAAAAAATCGATAATTTTTTCTTTTGGATTTTTAACAGAAAATAATTATGCTAACTTTTCTAGGACCTGATGTTGGAAATGTTTGTGAGAACAGAGAGTTGGAGAATCTCCGGCACACTTCCTGGATTGCAGCAATGCTGTTCTCCATAAAGCTGCATCCATTGCAGCGCAACCTTCTGGGTAGGTTTTAGACTTTTAGTTAAATGTTGGATTTTTTGCAACAGACAGGGACTTGGGACATAGAGTCAGAAATTTGCAACATATTTAAAAGCTTTTTTTCAGCCATATGCAATTCTTTTAAAAAATTTATTGCTTTGGAATTGGACAGGTCATTGTTTCAGAATACTGCCGCAAATGTTAGTGGACCGGCCCAACAAGGTCAAGTTTGGCGTCAACCAATTCCTGGGAATTCACAGGTTTATCTTTTTGGATGCGCATTTGGTTTCTTTGATATAGCTAGTTTGATGGTATCAACTTATATTAGTGATGGTATAAAGATGTTTTTGCATTTCTTTTCAGGGTCAAGGATGAATTACTAAATATATGGAGTGAAATTGATGCTATTTTTTTTTGATCCAGGGATCTCTTGTTATAGATCCATCCATGTTGGGAGTATCTGGAGTATTAAAATGCGATCTTTCAAATCCTGGTTTGTTTGACCTTATTCCATTTCTCATATTTTACCACCAGTATTGCTTATTGGAAAAACAAC
>VDFB02286295.1:0-88787 GCA_007258455.2 Sequoia sempervirens
GGGTTGCAGACCAGAGAAAAACACATTCAAGAAGTCTTTAGATCGGGCCCAGGAGAAAACGCGATTTTAAACACACAGATTCGTGCTAAAAAACGGCGCCTAGATTCAACAATAGGAGGGTCAAATTTTATATGAGAAAATACTCATGAAAAAATTCAAACAAAATACCCTCAATTTTTCCTTACAAAAAATCCACGATTTTTAGAGCATAAAAACCAAAAAAAAAAAATGATCTTCAAAAGCTTTAAAAATTTCTTTCGAAATTTTAGAAGACCAATTTTTTTTTCACTTGTGCTTTGATACCATGTTCATGAAGTGAACAAGTAATTGCTTACTTGCTTTCATTAACAAGAAGGAAAGATTACAATATATCTAGCACTGGCATAGCATTGAAAACATTAATGAGTCTAGCTACTTCAGCTAACTACAACTGTAGACATTTAAGATGTATACCAACCTCTACCTACTCATTACAGAAGACATTTAAGATGTCTAAACTAACTAATTACATTATTGACCGTTAACAGTATAAAGAAATATTATTCTAACACAAGCTGTAGTGGTTGGAAGACCTCCCATGAAAATACCAAGTCTTCAGTATAGGCTACTACTCATTTTATGTTCTATGTAAGGGTCCCTGCAAAAATGGTAGGAGCTATTCTGCTTCTTTTCCTAGATGGAGGAATCAAAAACTGTTTCTTGAAAGTGATTTTAGTTCTTGCTATGCTTGTCCTAGATGCCTACCACAGAGAGGTTGACAAAGTAAAGAAAATGTTAAGTCTAAGGTCAGAATATGATACTGTTTTTCAGCTTGTTTGGCTAAATGGAGTCATTGAAAGGCATATTCCTTAGGAAGCTCTACTTTCTTTTAGTGTTTTTCTTAAAAGTCTTCTGAGATGGCATGGATATGCCCAAGTTCAAGACTAAAATAGCCCAAGTTTTTCCTAAACTAGAGCCTCTAGGGAATGTAACTGTCACAAAAAGTAAGGAGTTGTATCATATGAAAGGTATCTTATTGTTTTTTAAAGCCATCATCTAGTCTGTTCTTTGCTGTTGTAGAAATGGCAGGCTTGTCTATGCCTGCAACTTTTGTAAACTTCCCTTTATAAATAATTTTTTTGCTTGTATGCTTATAAAAAATCGATAATTTTTTCTTTTGGATTTTTAACAGAAAATAATTATGCTAACTTTTCTAGGACCTGATGTTGGAAATGTTTGTGAGAACAGAGAGTTGGAGAATCTCCGGCACACTTCCTGGATTGCAGCAATGCTGTTCTCCATAAAGCTGCATCCATTGCAGCGCAACCTTCTGGGTAGGTTTTAGACTTTTAGTTAAATGTTGGATTTTTTGCAACAGACAGGGACTTGGGACATAGAGTCAGAAATTTGCAACATATTTAAAAGCTTTTTTTCAGCCATATGCAATTCTTTTTAAAAAATTTATTGCTTTGGAATTGGACAGGTCATTGTTTCAGAATACTGCCGCAAATGTTAGTGGACCGGCCCAACAAGGTCAAGTTTGGCGTCAACCAATTCCTGGGAATTCACAGGTTTATCTTTTTGGATGCGCATTTGGTTTCTTTGATATAGCTAGTTTGATGGTATCAACTTATATTAGTGATGGTATAAAGATGTTTTTGCATTTCTTTTCAGGGTCAAGGATGAATTACTAAATATATGGAGTGAAATTGATGCTATTTTTTTTTGATCCAGGGATCTCTTGTTATAGATCCATCCATGTTGGGAGTATCTGGAGTGTTAAAATGCGATCTTTCAAATCCTGGTTTGTTTGACCTTATTCCATTTCTCATATTTTACCACCAGTATTGCTTATTGGAAAAACAACTATATGTTAGGTATCTCAACATAGAGCAGCCCCATAATGTCTTTATTGCACATCTCTTTCAGGAAGGAGTGCATTTATGTATATGGCTATCACAATGTTTCCAGAAACATGACAATTCTCCTGATCTACAATGATTAATTATTAAAGACTAAATGTTAAAGAATATTTTGACTGATAAATGATTTGGATCCTATCAAATATGCTGGGATCAACTCTTTAAATTAATAAAACTTGGATGTGTTATATGCATAAGTAATATTAAACAAGATTTTAAAATGATAATATTCTGAAAGTGATGAATAAGAAAGATAATAGGAACTGAAACACAAGAGTGAAACAAATTTTGTGTATTGCATGCCGCAATATCCTAGATAGGAATATTATGTGAAAGCTAATTGAATTAACTCCATTCAGCACAAATGTTTGGAGCTTACTTCAAAATCAGATGTACTGCAACATATATTATCCTCAATAGTCTATGCGGAAATGAATTAAAACCCCTTAGAAATGTGAGAATTAACACAACAGTCTACAATAACTGATTGCTCTTATTTATTCAGTGTGATTCCAAATTACAATCAATTCAATATTACCAGATCTTCCTGGAAACAACAGCAGTAAATTTTATTATTTGAAAATGTAGCAAATCTACAGCAATGGTGCTAAAGGAGCCACCTTAGAATTACAAACCCTAGGCACTAAGGGAGCCACCTTTCACCCAAACAAATAGGTGCTGTAGAAGATGCCCAAATAGCAGATTGTTGAAGCTCAAACACAATCCATGTGGAATTGCACAATGCTAGCTAAGGGTTTTTGTTCACTAACTAGTTGTAGAAATTAGGGGTTTCTGTTCTCCAATCTCTAGTCAAAGATGAACAGGATGTCCAATCTATTTGAGGGAATGAATTAATAAACAAGCTTCCATCTTCATTGACTTAGATTAAATAGGCACTAGAGTGCTCACTTTCCCTTCAAAAGACAACATCAAATTCTTTCCTTTTCCCTACAAAAGAACCCTACTCACAATTCGTTGGCCGACACCACTTAAAGAAATAAAATTTGATTACATAACACAAAAGGGCCCAATAATCTAGCATCCATTTTAAAACACTTAAAGTGCTTATAACACACTTAAATATTATAAAATCCTTCCCTAATTTATTTCCCAAGTTCACGGGAAATGGAAAATAGGCTTAAGGATCAATTTGGAATCTTATGGGAAAAGGGGACATAACAGTCCTCCCTCTCTGAAATTGCTTGCCCTCAAGTAATTCAAGTTTAAATGCTTCAAAATGTTGGCTCTTTCCCATATAGCATCTTCTCTTGGCAAGTCCTTCCATTGCATCATATACTTGATAATGGTTCTATTACTCAGCTCTCTTTCCCAAGTATTCAATATAGCTTCTTTTATCTTTCATCATCCAAAGGTGGCAATTCTTTGGAAGGTGCAACATGATGCCTTGATGCTTTTTGAAGGGAAGAAATATGGAAGATGTTGTGAATTCTGTTGTTCTTTGGTAGCTCTAGCTTATGGGCTACCTCTCCCACCTTTCTTATGATCTTATAGGGGCCATAAAATATGGACTTAAACGTTTCTTCTTATTTCTTTTTCAGTGAAGCCTACCTATAGGGTTGTTTTGAGTAAACCACATCTCCAACTTCAAATACTCTTTTGGTACCTTCTTGATCTATATAGAGCTTTTGTTGGTTTTGAGCATGTTGAAGATGGCCCTTGAGAGACTTCCATATCTTTTGAATATGCTTGATCATATCTATTGCTCTGTGTACCTTTCTTTCTTTGATTGCAAGATCCGCAAAAGTTAAAGTAGTATATCCATACAAAGTCATAACAAGTGACATACCTATAGACATACGGTGGGAGGTGTTATAGCAATGTTCTCCCAAATGTAATCACTTGACCCAAGTTGTTTGTTTTTAGGACACATAATTTTTGAGGTACCCTTCAATCTATTTGTTGACAATTTCAGTTTGCCCATCCATTTGGGGTGGTAACTTGTGCTAGACGCGAGTTTCGTTTTCACCAAACAAAGCAATTTTTGTCAAAAGTCATTCAATAACCTATTGTCCTTGTCACTAACAATGTTCTTGGGCAAACCATGTATTTTTAATGCTTCCTTGAAAAATAAATTAGTTATTTGGGAAGCCTTGAAATAAGAGGATGTGGCATAAAAATGTGCATATTTAGAAAGTTTGTCTACAACAACAAAAAATGCTATCTTTACCATTTACCTTCGGTAACCTAGTTATAAGGTCCATAGATATACTTTCCCACTTCTACTCAGGGATGGGTAAGGGCTAAAGTAGACCTACAAGATAGACTTGTTCAACCTTGTTCTATAGGCAAGATGGACATTCCTTAACATGTTTGAGCACATCCCTTTTTATTCCTTCCTAGGAGAATCTCTCTCTAATTTGTTTGTATGTTTTGAAATATTTTGGATGCCCAGCCAATGAAGTGTCATTTATGGCTCTTCATATCTTTTCCTTCATCTTTGATTCGGGAACCAAACATATCCTTTCTTTTATGCAGAATCAGATCTCCCATCACTTAACCTGTCATCGTGTATCCTTTCATCCAAAAGGCTAGTAATGAAATCATTCTTGGCATACTTAGATATGATGACGGTGACCCAATCAACAAAGACATCAGAAATGGAACATAAAGTGGGCATTTGAGATAATGCATCAACAACTACATTATGCTTACCCTTCACATGTTCAATATCAAAATAATATGCCTATAATTTGCTTACTCATTTTTGTTGTTTATTGTTCAAGTCTTTTTGATTAAGAAATTATTTGAGACTATTGTGATCTGTCTTTACCACAAACTTTCCACACACTAAGTATTGTTTGAAATTTACTAAGGCACACATGATTGATAGCATCTCCTTATTATAAATAGAAATTTTCTTTTTTTCTTTTGTTAGTTTTCTACTTTCAAAAGTAATGGGATGTTGCTATTGCATCAAAACAGTTCCAATGCCTTCCCTAGATGCATCACATTCCAATACAAAAGGAAGTGAAAAGTTTGGAACAACAAGCATTGAACATGAACACATTACCTCTTTCAATTTATTGAAAATTTGCTTTGTTGCATCTATCCACATAAATGCTTACTTCCTAGTCAGATCTGTGAGTGGTGTTGCAGGTTGGGAGAATCCTTTTATGAACCTTCGGTAGTAGCTACAATTTTGGCACATTATTAGGGGGTGGCCAATCTCGAATGGCTTGGATCTTTCGTTGGTCCACTTGAACCCTTTGTTCACCAATGACACGGCCCAATTTCAAAATATCATTAAGCCCAAACTCACTCTTTGATTGCTTGGAAAAAAATGAGTTCTACTTCAATACACTTAGGATTTCATCCATTTGCTTCAGGTGTTCCTCCTAAGTTTTATTGTATGTCAAAATATCATCAAAGGAAAAGAAGACAAACTTTCTTAATTGCTTGCTAAATACCTTGTTTGTGAACAATTGGAAGGTTGTCAAGGCATTAGTCAAGCCAAAGGCATGACCAAAAACTTGAAGTGTCCATGGTGACACTTGAAAGTAGTCTGATGAACATCTTCATCTCTCATCTAGATTTGATGATATTCCAAGTGTAAATAAATTTTTGAGAAGTATACAACTTTTTGTAGCTCATCTATTAGTTTGTCAATCTTGGGGATGGGATACCTATTCTTGAGTGTTTTTTAATTTAAATCCCAATAGTTGACACACATCCTCATGGTTCTATCCTTTTTCTTCACTAGTTACTACTAAAGAGGCAAATGGACTAAAACTAGGTTTGATGTGGTCCATATCCAAAAGCTCCTTTATTACCTTCTTGATCTCTTCCTTATGGATCCAAGGGTGACAATAAGGAGTGGTTATCATTGTCTTTGCACTTGTTTCAAACTCAATAATGTGCTGGAACTCCAGTTAGGTGGTAGTCCTTGGGGAGCATCTTGAAAAACTTTGCTATGCTTTTCCAACACAACTTATACATCAATATGATGAGCATCCTTTGTGCTCATGGATGACTTTTTGGGTGTGATCAAGTAGTTGGCGTCCCAAGTTACTTGTCCTCTTTTGAAATTTCTTTCCACCCTTTTAACAATGATTACTCGGAGTGCTCCATGTTGGATTCCCTTGGGAACTACTTCCTTTCTTTCAATTTTTTAATTCTGATTCCATAGGTTGGTAGTTGTGTGAGAAATCTCCAAAGGATTGCAGCCATTGTACTCCAAGCACCATGCCAGTATCTTCCAATTAGATCACTTAGAAATCATCACAGATCGAATGATCTCCAAGGGTCATTTCCAGTTGCTAAATTCTTCGTGCACATGGTATGGTAAACCCATCAACCATGATCAAATTGAATCCCTTGAAATCTTCAATGACTAAGCCAAATCTAAGGAGCGATGAGTACCTAGAGAGCAATGTAGTTGACAACCCAAAGATTGGCAACATATCTATAACAAGATTTGGCTTTGAGTCTTATGATTTTCCATTGGATGAATCACAAGATATGGTTCTTCTATATCATTTATGCTTTTTGCTTTTTGACATTTGGTATCTACTATACGGTATACCAATTTCAATTTATAATTGTCAGCATTTCAATATGATTCACAAGCATTAAAATCTTTCATTGCCATTTATTTTTTGTATTTTAAAATGTTTGTTTTTCTTTTAACATTTTTTGTATGTTAGTATTTTTTGTACAAAAAGGTCATCCGCTACCCATCACCAATTCTGTACCAGGAGCACTTCTGTCTCTTAGTAACTATGGTCTAACTAAAATACTAGTCACATGGAGGAAAAGAAGGCAAAATGATAATGACATCCTATAGATGCTCTAGGCAGGTCAGCAAAAATTGTAGTGCATAGTGGGGCTCAATGCCTTTTCTATATATATATATATATTATATATATATATATCTCATTTTCAACAAGAAGGTCATTCGGTACCCATCCCCAACTCTGTACCAGGAGCACTTCTGTCTCTTAGTAACTATGGTCTAACTAAAATACTAGTCACATGGAGGAAAAGACGGCAAAATGATAATGACATCTTATAGATGCTCTAGGCAGGTCAGCAAAAAGTGTAGTGCATAGTGGGGCTCCATACCTTGTCTCTTGTTTTGGTGAGGGGCATCCTTTGAGTCATATGTGGGGCTCTGTCCCTCTAAGGTGGAAGGCAGTTTGGTTTATGACTCTATAGGTGTTTGGAACCCTGACAAAGCCAGTGGTGAAGACCGCATCATAAGGTTTGGGGTGCACTTGGATGATGCCAGATCTAATTGGTTCAGATTGCCCTATGCCACTAGAAATGCATGTGTGGTATGCAGTGTAAATGGATTCGTGATCTTTGAATTACTGTTGACATTTGGAGGTTTGGCAGTATTGCAGATCATAAAACATGATTTTGTGTGCAGGGTATGAGAATGGACTTGGCAGTATTGCTGGAGTTGTATTTGGAGAATCTACCCAGATCAATAATGTGCACCTGAAAGTTTATTTATGTTATAATTCTCTTAGAAAAGTATATTATAAAGGAATGCGTGAGGAAATTGGCATGCACTCAGTTTTTGTATTTATGTTGTTTACATGAAACTTAGCTATGACATTTATGCATTGCAGTTGCAGATATTCTTTCAAAAACTACCAGGCCATTTATTGGGGACCCATCAAAAATACAAATGATAAGAGCATTCCAACCTAAAATTACTGGTATAGAGTATAGACCATGACAAGAGAATAAAATAGAGCATAAAAATGAGAAGCTACAGAGATTGATAAAAAGACTGACAGATGTTGGTTGATCCTTAGCTCTTAGTTTTTTAATTTTTATATATAGGCTGGATTATATTTCCATCCCCCCAAATATGGAGAATATCTTCCAGCATGTCCCATCACCCTTTGTTCTCTTGTCCTAGGAACTACGGGTGACAGGCTGGTTGAATCCAGTGTTCCATGGGTGTTGGGGACGTGTTTCGGGGATGGGGGACAAAGGGCCTAAGTTTGGGGACGGCGGCGAGGGTGGGGGCGGGAGGTGCGGGGTGTGGTGGTGCTGATATAGTTATACATATACTTATAGTACTTGAAAAACTAGTTTTGAAAAGATGTATAACAGTATAAGAATTACATTTCAAATGAAACTATAGGAAATTAGTAAAATACTAAAATTAGAACATAGCAAAATTTGAAATACTAAATCTAAATATGAAGATTTCTTGAATGCTAATTGCTAAATAAAATTTGACAAATGAAATTGTCAAATTGGAGATTTCTATTATATTGAAAATATGAATATCTGATGTCATATGAGATATCACAAAGTCTATAAAGATGATTACATGATTCATCATTACAATGAGTAGCAAATGCCAAATAGTAAATACAGATACTAATAGCAATAGCATTACAAAAGACAAAATGCCAAAATGTCAAAACTCAAAATGTAGTGAAGGGAGGCCTCTAATCATCTACAAACTCCTCATCATTGGAACTGCTAGATTCCACAAGGTCAAATTAGGGTTACCCCCCAACCCCCAAAAATCCAACTTTTTTTTTTAAATTTTAATTTTTTCTCTTGCATTTGACGTGGTGCAACGGGAGACGTCTCCTTGCCTCTCGAGAAACGCCTAGGCGTCTCCCAAGGAGGCATGGAGACGTGGAGGGGTCTCCCAAGGAGACTTGGAGACGTTTCCTCGTCTCCTTGGGAGACGCGGAGATGTTTCCCCGTCTCTGATGGAGCACCGGTGGTGGTGGTGGGATGGCGGGAGACATCACGTACTTGTTTCCCTATCCCGGAAACATCCCCGTCTCCGAAACGCGGCAAAAAAGGGGGGGAAACGCGTTTTTCGTGGAACGCTGGTTGAATCTTTGTTTTTTTAAGAAACCAAAACCTCTTTAACCATCACATTCATATATGTTTTGACTATGACTTCTGTTGGTGGATTTAATTATATCATTTAATTATGTCATAGGACTAGCTTGTCTAGGGCATGAACATCACATGTACTAGTTTTTCCTCAATAAAATGGGTGAATAAAGATGAAAGATCATAGACTTGACCGAGTATTTATCAAAACTGTTAAATCTTCTTGAAATATGTTTTATAACTAGGAGTTGTAGTGTAAGAATATTTCTTTGTATAATTGGCCATTTTTGAGCAAAATACTAAAAGTAAAGAAAGATGCAAGTAATGCACGCAGGAGAGACATCAAAGAATGGAGAGAAAGTAGAGATCCTTGGATTGTGATCCACTTGGAGGGCCCAATTCCAGTTACAATGGTTCAAATGAAGACATTAGTGTTAACTAATGACAATAAGACTCCTACATGGAGCCTCGCTAATGTTGTCATATCTACTTTAGTGTGTGTTAGCTTTGCTCATAACTTTCTAAATTACTACTACCACTAACCTTAATTACTTAGGGTTATATGCATTGCATGATAGAAACTAAATAACCAATCACCCGTGATGAAGATGGCAAAATGGAGGGGCAGTTGTGTAACACAACCTTCCCCTTCAAAAACGATTCATATGCAACCACTTGACGAGAACTCCATGATCTTTGTGCTGTGAATATGTTGAGCTTATCTATCCAACATGATGTCTGAACTTCTCTTTGTCCTCCAGTTCCAAAAGCTTTGAATGAACTTGGATTTGCTGGCCAATAACTGTCATAAATGAGGAAATGTGTAGAACTTTGTGTATGTTGAAAGAGGTTGACAAGTCCAACGGCTAAGCTACCTTGTTAATTTTTTGCAGAGCCTTGTGGGCAGCATAACTAAGTTGCTTGAAATGACATAGCAGATCCCTGTTTTGCTGTATCTGATTTGAAATAGGAATGTCCTGGAAACTCCCTGACATTTCTGAACCTTTTCCATGAAGAAAATTTTCAAATCCTCATGATTATGTCCTAATGTTAAATAACGTTGCATCTATTACACAATAATGAAAACTTCAAATGCAGAAGCATACACAGATAATTACACCTTCAAATAGGTTTTTCATTCCTTTGAAAAAATTACAAGGAAACCTCCACAATTGTACATATCACAGCTAAATGGAAATCAACAACATGTGCTACGTTGTATTAGTGTGTTACATTCAGTTTTTGAGTCCTTCGAAAACTTAGTCTTTCATTCCTTTGAAAGACTCTTTGAATATTAATCTTCTACCTTGCTCCTATCTTTATACTAATTCAGCTAAAAATCTAATATTCCAAAAATCATTGTTATTCACAAAAAATATCCTTATCACTTATAAGGACGAGATGGAAGATAGTCTAAATTACTAATGCATATCTACACTTTATTAGACTTATTTAGCTAAATAAAAGACTCACTTTTTCACTAAAAGAAATGCAAAATAGAATAACTTGAACCACAACTCTTTTCAAATTTCACATTGAACTTGTGCGGAAGTTCCTATCCAAACTAAAAACTCAATACTCCCTCTTAGCAAGGAAGGAATTTTGCACTAATCCAAGTTTGTCTTTGAAGACTTCACACTTTCCTTTTGCTAAGGACTTGGTCAAAATATCAGCTAATTACTATACTACTTCCTTTTGGACCCTAACTCAAATGAAATGATATCTAATCTCTATATGCTTGGATCTATCATGAAACATTGGATTCTTTGAAAATTTGGCGTAACTCTAATTATCATAGTAAATGACTATGGGATCCAACTCTTGGTCAAATAATCTTGCAAGTAACTTACAAAGCCAAATTCACAATTGGTGGTACTAGTTGCCATATACTTTTCCTTTGTGGAGCTAAGTAAGTAACATTGTAATATTTAGTTTATAATGCCAATTAAGTATTTAGGAATATTCTTTTATTCTTTTAGTTAAGTTTTTATCCGTTTGCTCTATCAGTTGTTGATTTTATCTTTTACGGATAAATTTTTTGTAATTCTTATTTAAGGAGACTTTTGCTCCTTAGTTATTATCGAATATCTTGGTAAGCATTTTGTGTTTTATTTTTTTCATTATATGATATCAAAGCTTAGCTAGAGCCTCAAGATACATGACAACGAATCGTTTTAGGGATTGTTGTCAATAGTGACAAATCAAGGAATCGTTGGTGAGATATAAAACATGTCAAAAGGACATTGTACGGTACAGTATGATCTACAAAGACATCAAGGGTTTCTTGTTGTAGAAATCATGTTGGATATTTTGCTTGTTGAAAATCATGACCTCTTTTGCGAAAAATTGCAGATTTTTTCCCTCTAAAAATTGCGTCGTTTTTTTGCAAATCATGTTAGCAATTTTTTGTGAAAAAATCACGGTTGGAGTGAAATGTCCCAAGCTAAATTCTTATGCAATTTTTTTCCACTTTTCTCAATTCATTCACATAGGCATTTCGTCAAACAGTTGTCATTATATTGTACTGAGTTCGTTTCAGTTGTTTCATAGGACATAATCATATGATTTATGCAAGACATTTATAAAATAACTTTCTTCCAACCATTTTTAAATACAAGATAATTGATTTTTGCAGCTTAACAATGAATATATTTTGTATAAATATGCAATTGGTATAAATTTTTAGGAACCAACATTCAATAATGTTTATCAGATAATAACATTAATGGCAAACTAATACATACAGTAATTATCGTAGTCCAGTTATTAACTTCCAACTTGCTGCTATGCAATGAATTGCAACTCCCAAAGAAGGAACAATGGCTCATAAAAAGGACGCAAGGGTGTGTGGTTCTAGCCGCTAGCCTCCAAAACTGATGCCACTCCCAATGTTGACCTTGCTGACTGCAAAAGACCACCAGGACCACAATGGAAGGAAGAATACAACTAGGCCTGGGAAAATATTAACATTTAGATAATAGCCTCTTTCAATGATTTCCAAAGTTATATCAATATTATAATATGTGTCATTCCTCCATTTATCTTTTGATCACCATAAACTTTGAAAATGTCTCCAAAGGAGACTTCACAAATTTTCGTAAACTCTTTCTGTAGAACCCAATGTGAGAAACCTGAATAATTTTTCCAACAAGCTGGTTAGGATGGGATTGTTGCACCATCAAAACCAGTTACCCTTAGGGGTTTCGTCCTAGGGTTTCAACTCCAAGAGCTCTCCAGATTCCCAAAAATAGAAGAATATCCAAGCATAATCCAAATGAACTTCACTTTTTCCTTTTTTGTATGCAAGTCTGCCCTAACTTTTCAAATTCCCACTTTAATATTTAAATAAACTTGGGAATAATAATAAAGTGACCTTTTCAATATCTCATAAATATAGTCACTTTAGTTACTTTATAATTTAGTTAAATAACAATTTCCTTATGATATACTGGGATAGATAACATTAATTAATTAAATTAAATTATTCCCTATAACTACATAATTAGCCCGGGGGAATAATTAGGCTAATTAACCTCATCTTGGCTCATGCCTCAGAAGGGGACATTACATGGAGAAGACTCTCGTTGGCTAGGGCATCTCTATAATTTTTTTATTTTTTAAAAATAAAAATAGCGACATTATGCAATGTTTTGGTGATTTTAATTAAAATCATGCTTGTTTTTGTGGTTTTGTAAAACTCATGACCGCTAGGGCTGAAAAGCGCGATGGTTTTTCTAATATTTTTGACAATTTTTTCATAAAATTGCGGGCTTTGCATTTTTTGACAATTTTTAGATAAAATCGTGGAATTTTCTAAGCGCCTAGGGTTTGCAACACATTTTATGAGCGCCTAAGGTTTTTATACACCATTGTGGGCTTCTTCAACATTTTTTTGACGTTTTTTTTTGTAAAATTGTGGTTGTGTAGGGTTGAATGAGGTTTGACCTACAAAATTTCAAGTCTAACAAGTTTGTTCTTTTTTCATGATTACAAGTTGTGAGAGGGATGGCTTCATTACCCAACATCATATTGGAAGGCAGCTAGTGCTTTTTTGGCAAAAAATACAACATGTGGAAGCAACACATGCTTATGATCTTTAAGTATAGATGCCTTGATAAGATCATCCTTGGTACTCATACTTGACCAGCGGTTGTGAGTAAAGGTCAAGACAAGTTTGATGAGCATGATGGTGAAGTCATGCTGATCAAGTTATTAGTGACAAATGAAATGCTTCCAAAAGTTTAGATAGGCACAAGCTTTGTGGAAATTTGGAAGCACTTGCAAGATTTACATGAGACATTAGATAAAGGCAAGGCCTTCTTCTAAAATATGCTTTTTTTCGATTATGATGAATGAGACAATATCCTTGTAGGAGCATTTTGGTGTAGGAGCACCTAGGAAGCATGAGGTGCACTAGGCAAATTTGTGAGCCTAGGATGAAATTTTGTGTTTTAATGCTTTAAGGTCATGTTGACCATTTAGTTTTGAGTTAGAGGTGTTAGAATATGTTAGAAGGAAGGTTGATCAGTAGTTCTAGGTAGATTGGATGAGTTTCACAACTTGTTTCCATTAGGAATCACTAGGATTTGGAAATAAAGCCCAAAATGTTGCATTTGTGCAATTTTGGCCTAATGTGGTGGTTATGTCCGACCAAGGGGAGATGTAACCACTTATGAACCTTTAAAAGGTGGACCTTGAACTGGAATGGAGGTTGGATAAGTTCTATATCATTGGAGTTTGCAATTGATATGAAAAAAACAATGAAGTTCTTGTAATTTTCTGGTTTATAGTTCTTTTAGAGTGTTAATGGAGGGTTCCAGGCACTGAACAGTGTGTGGCACGTGTAAAAATTGTTTTTCAGGATTTGTGTGGTCAGTAGTTAGGTTCTTTTATCGTTTTCTTGCTTTGTGCTCAGTTAGCTTTGTTTCTCTCCATTGCTGATCAGTCCAGTAGGCTATTAATCATGGAGTCTTAGATCTCTGTTTTCCACTATACCTGATGTATAGTCTGTGGGGAATGGGGCTAAGCTCCATGCCTGTAAATATTTTAGGTTTAGGAGTTTGTAGGTGTCAAGGAAGCATGGTGAAAGTCTTTTCCTAGGCGAGCTTGACAGTGCCCAGTTAGGAAAGACAGAGGAAAAGAAGCACTAACGTTGCAGGGGTGTCAATTCCCTGGCAAACCAAGGTGTGTGGTGGATGCAGGAGGTCTTACAAAGGCTTGGCAGGAAGCAAGAGATCTCACCAATCCATTTGGAGACTGAAGTAAGCTGACTGTTCACTGAATGGACAGAAAATGGCCTAGAAAGCCCTAAATCTTGCAAAGTGTGGGTTACGCCTGTGTACGGATAGTGGAGGCTCCAAACCCCAAAAATCTTCAAGGTGTGGGCAAGGGTACCACGAATCCCAAGAAAAGAACACAGGTCTTTTGGAGGGTTTTAGAGTGAATTCCATTTTTCTCGGGTTAGGAGGCCTAATAGGGGCTCAAGGGCTAGTAGCCTTTCTTAAACCCTAGAATAGGGTTTGGTGTGAGCGATGGAGAATTGGTGATTGGTGGATGATCAAGAACCCTAGAGAGATGGTTTTGAAGCCACGGAAGACATCACACACCCCTGCATCAAGTAGTGAGGCTTGGAGTTTTAGTTAGCCTTTAGGAAGATTAAGGGCTAAGGAGTGAAGAAGGGTAGAGAGAGCACCAAGATTGGCTTGGTTAGGGAAATGGAGATGATAGTAGGGTTGGCCAGGAAAACCAGGGGTGCCTAACAAGCATTAGGACCTATAGGTTAAGGAGGTGGAGAAAGACACCAAAGGGGTTGCCAAGGTGAGACCCAGAGCATGGAACAGTGAGTGTTCCATCCAACCCTACCCTATAACATTTGTTCAAGATCAAAGACATTTGCGATCAATCGTTAGCCATAGGTCGCAAGACGGAAGAAGATATGGTGGTTATAATGCTAAAAAGCAGTGTTCCACGGAGTTTCGGGGACAGGGATGGGTGGACGACAAGGGATGCATCTCGGGGAAGGGGGTCTAAGTTTGGGGGCGGTGGGGAGACGGCGGCGGGGGAGCGGTGCGCTGAAATACATATAGTACTTGAAAAATTAGTTTTAAAAAGATGCATAACCTTAGAAGCCTAAGGAATAAGTAAAATTTAGAGTTTAAACACATTGCTGCAAAAAAGTTAAAAACAATGTTAAGAAAAAAAAATCAGACCTACAAACTACAATGTTAAAAAAAAAACAATTAAAATGCAATCTTAATGCTTTATTAAATTATTTATGCTTTGATGGATGTGCATACTGTTAGTTTTAGGATCAGATTTAACAGAAAGCAAAAATACAAAAATAATGAACAAAATAACATAGCAAATACCCTGGGAAAACCGTCATTCTTGAGGGAGAAAAACCCAACAACAAATATATCTCTTATATTATAATTGAAATAGCAGCAATTCTGCTTACAACTAGGCCAAGTCACAAGGCCGATTTGATAAAATGTAATAGAGCACCTCTCCTAGATGCAAATGAGCCAAGATAATATAATGCCTCCTTTATTTTGATCTCCTTGAAGCAATTATTTGATCGGTTGCAAGTAAGCGAACTCCTCTTGTGTGATGTTCCCTTTTTTATAAGGCCAAAAAGAGATCTTATTGATTATTTAAATATTAAATTGTCTTTTATTCTTTATAAGACATTTTAATTATTTAATTAATTAATTATGAAATATGACTTTATTAAATATTATTGGGTAACTATTGTGTTTATTAAAGTCATGAGTTTCATGAAATAGTTAAAAGAGTCTTCTAAAGTCCGTAAAGAAGAATCAGTTACGCAACTGAATATGGCGAAGCTATATGGCTTTGAGAGCCGACAGAAGAGGGTGACGGAAAATTGTATTTTGGTTTGGTTTCAACAGTGAGATCCTGAGAACGAAAACTCTCAGATCCTGGAAACAATCATGCCTGGACGGAAACCCAGACATGACTAATATTCTATTCATGGCGGACAGTGTGTTGCCGATAAGGGATTTGGCGTATCTGAGTTTAATTTGGTTGTTGACGGCATATGAAGCGTTCGATATTCTACTCATATCTATGCGCTTACATTATTGTTCAGGATCATTGACCCGCTACAAGGAGGCGCATCAATATTTATCGGGCTTCATTCTGGAGGGCATCCGCCGGTGTTGCTTCTTGCAAGTAACGAGATTGAATGTTATTATCTATTGAAAATGATTGTAATGCCGTGCGATTCATGGTTGAAGCTTTCGTTGTGCTGTGGAACTCATACTTGTCCAATTATCTAGCCGACACTTCCTGTTGGTGTATTGTTTAAAGTATACATTCTGGCGCTGCCTTTGAATATATTGGACGGGCATGATATTAACACTTGTCGCTGCCATTCGGGTTCAGATATACCTATATCGCTGGGTTGGATTTGTCTTCTCGTTCGCTGGAAATCTTAGGAATTTTCGTAGTTAACTATTTTATGTGCGTGGCCGGGAGTTACAGTCGGAAATATTTATATTCACATGTCAGGCTTTATAGTGAAACATATATCTGGTTTATTCACATATATATGTTCGGAATTGCTTCAACACAATATTCCGTTGAATGTTTCCTATCGGCATTGCTTTGTGCCTGAGACAGATATTGTGCCATCGACATTGCTTGGTGCGATATTTATTTCATGGTTGAAGGATATGTGTCCTGTTATCGGGAGAGGCCATTGATTGCAGTGGTTGTCATACGGCACTAGGAAATTCTTATTGCCACTGTCGGGTTCAGGACTGCCATTGCTTACACATTTCATTGCTATCGTGAGTGTTGTATTGGGCGAGCACCTCCAAAGACAGAGTATCTGGTTACATCGGGAGTAAACAGAGTGAGATGCTGGTGCTGTACCCATGGGACTTCTGTTATATATATTTCAAGCAATATACATTTAATGCTCAAGGATTGCATTTTTCTGGAGTTGTATTGAACGATACTCTTCACAGTTCTTATCAGGCTTCTTTTATATTATGCTGCTGGCAACAATGATCTCAGGTGCACAAACAATCACAAGTAATTAATGAAAGCCTTGTATCATCTACTGTCTCACATATTTATTAAATAATTGAAGATCTGAAGATTACTTAATATATATATGTTTATGAGTAAAAGTATGTTTACATTTCTGAGTGAGCCAAACAGTTCCTTCTATGTTTTTCCGAATAGAAGATCTTTTCCATATGTTCAATCTGCAATATACATTAGTCTGATCATGTATTCTTTGTAACCTGAAAATGAGAATAAACCCCATCACTATTGGTTTTAAGTTGTTATGTATCCAAGTTGCTGTGCAATCAAGGTATAATGAGTTGCAAACATTAGACATTCGTTTGGTTCAGGCTAAACTATGCCAGCTAGTTTAACATCTTAACATTGTCAAACTTGGAGAAATCGAGAATAATCTTGATCCACCGGTCAGGGTTATTACATCTTGTGATGGGAACTTGTCTTGAAATGAAATCGAATGAAGAATGAATGTTGATCGCCTTCTATATATACATATCAAGGCGCCTTTTCAAGAATGGTCGGCCTTGTTCATCAACCAAGGCGACTTTTCATAATAGTCAGCCTCAATAAAAATAATATATATTTATATTAAGTCGTCTTCTTGCATTTGATATGAATTTATTTATTATTTATTTTTTCAAATCGTGGGAGAAAGAGACTCCCGCCACTACAGCAACAACACATACTTTGTTCTAAAACTTGAAAACGCCCATTTTATTACAGACAGGAGGATGCTAGCAAAGGTTGTGGAATCTGGCTTTACATTGTTAGTTGTAAAGCCAGATTCCACAACCTTTGCCAACATCCTCCTGCCTGTAAGTGTATATCAATTAAAATAATAAAATCTAAAAATTCAAGTGGGCAAGGCATGGGATTGCTAAGAGTCTAGATTGAATTTCTGAATGCCTCAAAGAGATGTCATCCCTCGAGATGACATCTCTTTGAGGCATTCGGAATAACAGTCCCTTGCCCATGCTTGCTGCATAATGATAAAACACTTGTTCGACCCCTACCGGCGGGAGCTTTAGACAGTATGGACATCCAACAAAGCATAAAAGAAATGAAACAAAAACAAAACCGAAAACCCTCCCTCATACTTGGATTCAATCGCTTGAACACTTGATTTGCAACTTTGCTTCAATTGTCAGACGCCCACGCTCAGCCTCAGACTCATGTAGAGTGTAAAGGCCAAAATGAAGTATAGTTGAAAAATTAAGTCAAATTTTGATTTAGCCTTTTAGGCTTTCAAAAAGACTTTAAAATTTAAAAATTTTAAATTTTAGCTTTTGCTTTTTAAAAAGACTCATTTTTAATTGTATTTTAAGGGGGACGTTTGGAAGTCTCCTGCATTTTGGGGGATGCCTGGAAGTCTTGAGAACATCCAGAAGTCCCCTCAAAATCGAAATGTTTTTGTGGCGGCAGAGTAATGGGGGGACGGCAGAGGGACGTTTCCCTGATGTCTTTTTGTCTTGGAAATGTCCTCGTCTTTGAGACGACACCATTTTTGGGGGGGACGTGTCCTCGTGGAACTATGCTAAAAAGCTTACCACGGGCATATGAACACTTTATTGAGACACTCAACGTCGTATTTACTAGCCTAAAGATCAAGGAGTTGTGCAATAAGCTCTTGCAATAGGATTGATGAAAGAAACAGTTTGGTAGTGGTAGTCACATACACACTGTGGAACATGCCTTTACAGCCAAGGACAAGGGCAAAGGCAAGTGGCCTCAAAAGAAAGGACAAGGGGATAATGAAGATACTTCGAGGAATTTGAGAAGTATCACGTCACTATTGTGGTAAACTTGGTCATATGAAGAAGCATTGCAAAAAGAGGTTGGTTGAACAAAAATCCAACTAGGGTGGGCCTCCACAAAAGTCTCATGTCACAAAGCATTGAGAAGAAAGAGTTGGCCTTCTATGCCTTCATGGCCAAATGACCGGCAGATCAATCAAAGTCTTATGCGTGGTTCATCGATTTTGGAGCATCTAGACATTTCACCCATAGGAAAGATTGGTTCACGAAGTACACAACTTGCTCAGATTTAGTGATCTTTGGTGGTGGTGAGGAGTACATAGTTGTTGGTAGAGGGAATAATTTACTTTTTTTGAATGTGTGCTATGTATCGAGAAGGGAGCTCAATTTGCTCTATGTGAGTTAGATTATGCGCCATAGTTCCAACTTGGTTGTCACTTCTAGCAAGCATAAATGCTATATAGTTGACAAGGAATCAAAGAAGGCTATTGCAATCAACTTACAAGATTGTGGTTTGTATCGACTTGGTAATACTGGAGAGGTTCAAGAGCGTGCATTAGAAGCCAAGAGTGCATCTACTATCAATACATTATGGGCATCTCAACCTATCTTATCTTTCTCAGCTATTTCGAGATAATTTGGTAAAAGGCCTTCTTGATATTCAACAACATATATGTGGTGTTTGCGGAGCTTGTCAAGTAGGGAAGCACCACAAAACTCCTTTTTTAGGTGGATAGGCTTGGAAAGTCCTACAGTTGTGTGCTTGTCCTCTTTTGCACACCTATGTCCTACCACCTGTTTTTCCATACACTTGAAACATAATCCCTTATTTTGAAGCTCTGACATATCTTCCCATGTTGTGTTTGATCGAGGAGGTAGTGTCCTTGGTTGCCAGTTTCTTTGTAGGAGGGTTGGTTATGTGACCTTGAAGACATATTCTTCGAATGGCTCCTTTGGATTGCATCTTGAAGAGATGTGGGGTCAAGGGTGTTGACCAAACCTCATATTGATTTTGATAGCCCTTTGATAAATAAGTATGTTAGCCTTCTCTCGATAATCCCAGGTACCATGATTGAGATCTTTTGAAATTTGGCCGCATAATCTTCTATTGATCCTTGTTTCAATTGGGTTAGTTCTTTGAAGTGCCTTTTGGGATGCTTTTGGTCAATTCGATCTATGAGCTTTTGTGTAAATTCATTGTAGGTTGTTATGTTTTGGTGTTCTTGAGTAATAATAACATGATGCCACCAATTGTGTTCAACCCCTTCCAAATGTAAAATGGCAAATTTGATAGCATCCTTTTTAGTCATGGGACTAAGGGAGAAATATGTATCCAACTTTTGGATCCATGCATGTGTAGTGACTTTTCCTGTTCCATCAAAGTTGGGGTGAGTCGTTTTACTCACCCTTTGGCGTAAGTCTTTATTTGGTTGTCTTTTTTCTTTTCTATGGGTGTTTCGTGACCTAGCATCACAATATACCTCAAATGGGATATTTCTCCTAATTTCAGGGTCTAGCCTTGAGTAGGCCCCAACATATTCGTCAAAGTCATTAATTGGTGGATTGGTTTCTTCTTCTCTTGTTGGCCCTTCCCTAGGTAGGAATGAGGGTCTTGTTAATCTAGGTGTTGACCCTAGTGGTGATCTATTGTTATTTTTTGAGTGATTAGAGTTGACATTCCTCCCATTGGTTTGGTTGGGTCTAAGAGTGTTGATTGTGTTATTCATGTTTTGTAGGGTTTGGAGAAGTATTTGAGTTGTCCTCTTGTTTTGTTCCATGGAGGCTTAGGTTGTGCTCTCGTTATGTTCCATGAAGGCCCTTAATTTATTTCCTAGTTGTTCACTCATTTTATTGCTTTGAGAAGGGTTGTTTCTTGCTGTAAGTTTCCTTCTTTCTCTTTCCAATGCCCTTTGAACCCTTTAGCTTAATTACATAAACTACTCTTCTTGATCCTCAAGCTGGTAGGATCAAGGCTTTGATACCTATTGCTAATGTCCCCTTTGGGGATATTTTTAAATCTGGGCCTACAAAACAATAATAATCACTAAAAACTGATATTAGTAATAACAAGTATAAACTTTATGGTTATATTCATATTAACACATAAAATATTATAATATTGAGAGCAATACGTCATAGCTAAAACATCATAATAGTTAGATCTATTGTTCATAGCATCATTAACATTTGGATTCAAAATATCTTAATATCACTAATGGTTATTCCAAAGCATATTCCTATAACCAATCATATTAGGAATTGACTTGAAGTACTTGGAAACCGCAATCTCAAGAATGGTTGTCCTTGTATTGCAAGAGCATGGGTGGATCCTTGTCCATCCATCTCGGGGTGGCATACTTGAGAAGATCCTCATGACTAGGAGCACTCATACGCCTCTTGGCTCACGAGCGCTCCATCTCGAGGGTGGCGTACTTAAGAAGTCCCTCAAGCCCTAGAGCACTCATCCGCCTCTCAACCCACAAATATGTAAGGATCTCAGGTCCACTCCATCCCTCAGTCCACCTTGGAGGTGCTTCATCCTCCTTGATCAAGCCCAAGAGCACTCATACGCCTCCCAACCCACAAGCACTCCAGCTCGGGGGTGGCGTGCTTGATAAGATGCATGAAGATTGCCTTCTTTAACAAGCTTGGGAGCACTCATAAGCCCCCCGACCCACGAGCGCTCCATCTCGGGGGTGGCATACTTGATGAAGGAAAGGCCAGTACTTCATCTCTCGTGAACTCGGAAGGTTGATCAACCTCCCTATTTGTAAAACACTTTTATAAATTCATAATATATTGCTAAAGAAATCTACTATATTCCTTGGTAATAAAATATCATTATGCAATTATATAATTGTAGTGTCGTAAATTGTCACCTTTGACAATTTCACACTATGTTTTGCTCCCTCTAAATTATTAAGCCTAATTGGGTCCCTAATTTCCTAAATTATGAATTCTATAGCTCATTTGTATCATTTTTCTAGAAATTGCAAGCATTGAACAAATGCGTCTAACTATTATTTTGCCTTCGACACTTAATATCTTGGAGAATAGGGCCAGGACCCATTTGCACTAGGGCGTATGGTTCTTCCTATTTTGCCGGGGACCAATTTTTGACATGTCGGAGTGGCCATTTTAACATTCAAAATTCAACTTGCAAATGTTGGCTATTGGGATTTAATTCTTGGGAAATTAGAGAATGCCTATAAATATCTAGTCTTTTCACCATTTGAAACTAGAATGAAAGAAGAAAGCAATAAGAGAAGAAAAGAGAAGCAAGAGATCATGCCAATAGAAAAGCATGATGGATTCTAGGTTTGGGAGATGCACTTGGCCATTTCCTTCAACCTAATGACTTGTTTCCTAGTGTTCTCATCTTCAAGCTTCATCCTATTTGCAGCCTAAAGCAAGGTATCATTATATTTCAGATTTCCTAAGGGTGCTTTGACTTCCTCTTAGGTAGATCTTGTCATTTTCATATTGGAATCCTTCTCTAACACACTTGAGTAGGGTTTTTATGCATTTCAGCTCATAACAACCTTTAGACACACTTAAGGTTAGGGCACACACTTTTATCAATCAATTTTATTGGCTATTGTGGAGGTAGAAATACCAAAAAGGGGTTTGATTAAGGCAAACTCCTATAATCCCTTTGTTGTTCGGTATGGGATCTTGATCTTGTTTCTTCGTCCATTCTTCTTTGGAGTCCTATTTTTTGACGAATCTAAGGAAGCTACTTCCTCATTACTGCTTGGTTTTTCAAATCGATTATATAATTTCGACCTTTGTTCTCAATGGAGATTGTATTCTTTTTCCAGTTGTGATCAGCTTTGGCTGTTATCAACCAACATCGACCCAACAATTTGTCATATGCTTTTTTCCATAATGAAATGACCACAAAATTCAACAAAAATGCTTGGATACTAGTATACTTTTTGGCCCATTAAAACTCCAAGTACCTTAATACCTTGCTGATTTGCACCCACCAATTGAAAAGTTGAAGGCCAAATGATCAGCTTGCCTATATTTCTCTAAGTGTCTTTTGGAAGTATGTTCACCAATTTTGGAAGTATGTTCACCAAACTTGCCATCAACAACTGTATTGGTGAGATTCCTTCCAAGGATCTCCGTATTTACCATTGTTGGTTTATTTGTGATGTTAATTATTAGTAACATTGGATTGATCACTTGGTTGCTTGACAACGAAGGTTCAATTATTGAATCTCCATTCTTGCTAGATTCCAATTGGGTTGTAGCATGCATCGTCTTTTTGTTACTCAATACAATAGCATTTCAAAGTTTGTGAATACTTTGTAATAAATCTACTACTTTAATTGGTATGGTAATTTGAAGCACTTGACTTGTAATATTTGTACTTGTAATTGATTTGTTACCACACTTGTATTTGCATTTGAATGGCATCGTTCATTAGCCATATCATTCTCCACTTCAGTCCTTGCTTCATGAAGCCTTTCTTTTTTTGTACGAGGGTTGGGGTTCATAGCCTTTTTTCACTTGGGCTTGAGTAATGGCCAATACTTGAACATGCCTTCCATCAATCATGTTGACAATGACTTTTTGCTTTAGAAATTTGATGTATTCATGGTGTTCAAGTCCAGACCATTTGCACAATAGTTGCAATTTTCCTTGCTTGTACTGGTAGTCTCTCACAAGTGTTCTCATTCAATACATTGTCGATATTGTATGATTGGACATCCTTTGGGGTCATATTGTATTTGATTTTGATAACCGCCTAGAGATGCGTTCTATGGCTTTGATGGAGTCATTGCTCTCCTTGTGTAAACAATACTTGCGTTCTCTTGGTCTTCAAATTTTATTGGCACTCTTTTATTGAATGACCCATAACTTAGCAAATCTCACAAAACATTTTTGTAGGGCAATTACCTTTGGTGTGACCTTTGATTTTGCACTCAGTACACCATAGTTCAATAGTTTCTTTGCTGGTATTTTTCTCCCCCTTCATTTCTTTCATTATCCAAAGCATGTCCCTTTGGAGTTCTTGTATCATTCTTGATTCACTATCATTGTTGTCATCCAAAATTCCATCTTCCTTTGTTTCTATTTTGCCACGGGAGGGCATTTTGTCTTCACTTCTATGTCTATTGCCTGATTGTAGACTTTTGCATAGGAAGAGGGTGGTACTAACTTCATTTTTTTTTTCTTAATGACGAAAGTAGACCTTTGATGAACCATCTTTTCTTGAGACCGTCAGTTGGTTCTTTTTCTAATTTACAAGCAATTCTTTAAGTCTATGATTATAAACTCATATGTTTTCATGCTTACCTTGTTTTATATTGTAAAATTTTGTTACTAGCTCATTATCATCATGAAGCATCTTAAATTCTTCTTTGAAGTCCTTTAATCTCTCCCATTTGTTTCGAGAGGCTTGGTCAATTTCTGTATAGCAGTCAATTGCTACAGCTCACAAGGTGGATGATAAAGACTATACCCAAATTGTCTTATTATCTTTCCCATTTGTTGTCCAAATTGTTTCACAAGTCTTAGTGCCTCAAATGATCCTTTGATCCTTTGCTTGTAAACGTGGGTAACTTTTGCTTTTCTACATTGAGCCTTACCATGGTATTGTTTTGATGCAAACCTAGTGCTTGGAACCTACTTGCTAGGGAGTTTTGATTTAGACATTTCGGTGCTTCTCTCACACTCTTAGTCACATAGGAATCCTCTATTGTTCCTTTAACTTTAGTGTTATGTGCTCTTGTTTTGCCTTCAAATTTTCTTTTATACTCCCTTGGCTTGCCTTCTTGTCCTTTGATTGATAAATTTCAATGCCTTGAAGGTTACTCTTGTACACTTTTATGAAGGAATTTGACTCTGTCTCCCAAGTTACCTCGTCTAGAGAAGGTTGTCTTGATTTTTCCACTTGGTCAAAAAGATCTACCCACACTTCATTGGGTAGTGGTAAGTGCTTGGCTATCTCCTCTCACTCTCCCTTTGTATGTTGTCTTCTAGTGGAAATGTTTTTTTTTCTTCGATTATGGCTCCAACTTCTACTTTTTCTCGGGATGGAATTTGACTTTGAACTTGTATTGTTGGGGTTTCTTTAATATTCTTGTTCTCTTTGCTCTACGATCTTTGAAGATTGTCAAATCTCTTGGTCTTGACCACCTTGTGGTCTCTTCCTGCCTTTATTGGAGTCTAAGGGCATGAATCTCTTAAATCTGACCTGATTTCTTTTAAGGCAATGACACCCATGTTTACTCTTCTATTTGATAAAATGAATTCTTGAAATAATGAACAAAATTAATAATGCATACCAGATAGAGGAAAAAAAGTATATCTTTATTTGCACATGAATTTATTATATAAGTAAACCAGAGATGGTTAGCTGAGGATTATTAAAATAATATCTTTCTATTTTTGACGTTAATGGTCATCTCATTGATGTTTCTAACTTCGTCCTTTGTAAACGATTGTTTCTTTTAGAAACATCGTATTTTGTAATCTATTTAAGGAACATTCGTTCCTCTGATTAATATACAACAACATCGATTCTGTAACATGGTATCAGAGCACAAGCAGATAATTTTTTCGAAAAATTTATAATTTCTTTTTTGAAATTATTCTGTTTAAAATTTTTTGAAATAATTTCAGTTTCCTTCTTTGAAACTGAAATAATTCGTGTGTTTTTAGTGCTCACGTTTTTCTGGTTCGGGTTTGTGCTTTCAACCTGGCTCGCACCTGAAAACCCTTGCTTTCTGGGCGTCTAATCACTCTTGTGTTCAGTTTTAGAAGAGGTCGTGATTTTTTTCTTGCAACCCGTGAGATTTCTGGGCGCCATTTCAGACGCGTTTTTTGGCTTCACTTGGCTCGTGTTTTGTCTGAGCGTTTTTGGCGACGGCTTCTAGGATTTGCATTTTGGCGTGAGGCGGGCTTTCATTTCCGGCGTCTGCTCTTTTCGTGCATCGTT
Source organism: Sequoia sempervirens (assembly GCA_007258455.2). Lineage (NCBI taxonomy): Eukaryota > Viridiplantae > Streptophyta > Pinopsida > Cupressales > Cupressaceae > Sequoia > Sequoia sempervirens. The sequence goes on from VDFB02286295.1 coordinate 25,500, forward strand.
CTTCCCGCGACTCTCCTGCGCGACCTCTGTCACATGACGGATTTGATTTTCGCGTGTCTAGCGGATTTTCGTGACCTTTTGTGGTTACATTTCTGATCTATCCGCGTCGGCTTCTTGTAACCTTTGTCATCCTGGAGTCGTTTTCTACTGAACACGTATTTCACAGAATTCTGAACATGTTTCTGCATTTCTTTGGCGTGATTTCTTCTTGTTTCTGGTGCCAACGGAGATCAATTTCTGAAGATTTCAAGCTCTTTTTCTGCGTTTTTTTTGGTGCATCCATGGCCGCCTAGGGTTTTTGTTTTTTGGCTAGGGTTTTGACCCTCTGTTTGAAGTAAAATTTTATTTTGATTGCAGATTCCTTGTGGGTTTTTCGAGATCTCAACTGGGTCGGTCTCTGATTTTTTTGGGTGCTTCGTTTTCCGTGCCTCGGTTTTTGTGCAGCTTTGATTTGGCGGCTAGGGTTCCAGACCCTCTGTTTTTGAAGCCGACGATCGATGTTTTGGGTTTTTAAATATTTTTTTGTCCCGTAAAAGAAAAAAAACTGTCTTCTGGGTTTTGGGAGAGTTTATAATTTTGTCCTCAAAAATTAAAAGTTTTTCAACTGTATACCCTTGTCAGGGTTTTTGTCATTCGGGAGGGCTCTTTGGTTTTTACTGTTTTTTCCGAAAAAAACGATGCTTTGTAAACTTTAGATTCAGGGTTTTGCGATTTTGTCCTAAAAAAATCGTGGCTTCTTGCAGTCTGTTCTGGGGCGTCATGCTCATCTGCAAAAGATTGGAGGGTTTGCCGATTTTTCCTCAAAATCGTAGCAGCTGTTCTCAGTATGTCTTTGGTTACAGGGAGGGACAGTTCTCCAACTTCAGGTTGGATAGTTGGTGTTGTTATTTCCAGAAGTTCTGCAGTTTCTGGGAGGGTTGGTGGCAGACTCATCTCAAGTGGCAGAGTCAGTGGCAGGCTCTTGTCTTTTGTTGCAGCAACGTTCTGAGAAGAAGGGGGTACCCTTCTCTGTTATCTCGGTAGTTAGAATGATGACCATTAAGGGAGGGCATTAAAATAATATCTTTCTATTTTTGACGTTAATGGTCATCTCATTGATGTTTCTAACTTCGTCCTTTGTAAACGATTGTTTCTTTTAGAAACATCGTATTTTGTAATCTATTTAAGGAACATTCGTTCCTCTGATTAATATACAACAACATCGATTCTATAACAAGGATTAGAGTCAATCTGACTATATCATCTTGCTTTCCTTGACGATACAAAATCTATTTAAAGGACTCAATAGTTGCCAAGAGGAAACAATTGTCAACTAATTGACTCTTATAACTACTCGAAGCTGACAAACAATTAATACATTGTCGGATATACCATCTATCAATACATAATAATAGGTATTGTACACTAACTACAACCTATTCATCTGAGTTTCTATAGAGGTTGCTACTTCCTTTTGTTATTGCTTCCTTAGTTCCTCCTTTTGATTGGACATTGTGATGCATAATGACCAAATATATGACAATTGAAACACTTGATTTTATTTGTTCATTTTCCTCAGTTGCAAGGATGGATACTCATCCTTTGCCTTACCCTTGATGTTTGACTCCATTCCTATTTCAAAACCCTAGGTTATGTAATCTAAACCCTAATTCTTCATCTAGCCCTTATTGCCACCTCTACAATTGGTAAATTTCATGTCAAAAGGACACTTGAAAGAAAACCCTAGCTGCTGCCTCAAAAAATGTAGCAAGCTGCCCTAGCCACCTGTTCAAATCCACCTGCAAACCCTTGCCGTGGTTTGCACTAGGTATTGCAATTGTAAATTGGTGAATTTCATGCCAATAACCTTTGAAAAACTTTAACAACTGGCTTACAAACCCGATGCTGAAAAAGCCTTGGTTGCCGCACTTCACAAATCTTGTCATGGGTTTAGACTCTAACAAAAAAGCATCATTGCGAAATTCTCACCAACTTTGCTGTGATCCAACAAATTCTGTTGGCCACAAACTTAGAAACCATGGGTCGTGACTTGTACTTTTGATAAAGAATGTTGTGGCTTAAAATACCCCATGATTTTCTCACAAAAAAACTACGCTCCTTAAAATAATCACATATGCAAATTGAAACCAAAAAAGTGCTCAATTTTTTCTTTTCTGGTTCTGTGATTTGTCTTTCTGCAGGCCATGATTTTTACACAGAAAGATCACAATTTATCATGAAAAGTGCCTGTGAATCCTCAACAAAAGAACCTGCAGTTTTCAGCTTTTTCCAACCATGATTTTTACACTAGAAAATCTTGTAACTCCATAAAACTTGATGTGATTTTGTTGAAGAAATTTTTTAAATCTTGGTGATTATGTCCTAATGTTAAATAACATTGCATCAATCACACAACAATGAAAACCTTAGAATGCAGAAACATACATAGATATTAAACCTTCAAATAAGTTTTTCATTCCTTCGAGAAACTTACAAAGAAACTTTCACAATTGCACATCTCACAGTTGTACGGAAATAAAAAAATCTCACAGTTGCACAGAAATCAACTGCATGTTGTTCTGGTATGTTGCATTCAGTTTTTTGATCCTTCGAAAAAATTAGTCTTTCATTCCTTGAAAAGACATTCTTAATATTAATTTTCTACTTTATACGAATTCAGGTAAAAATCTAATATTTCAAATATCAGCTTTATTTACAAAAAACATACTTATCACTAATAAGGACGAGATGGAAGATAAGTCTAAATCACTAATGCATATCTACACTTAAATAGACCTAGTTAGCTAAATAAAAGACTTCCAGTTAATTATTAAAAGTGAAGCAAAATAGAATAACTTGAACCACTTGAACTCTTTCCACACGTTCACACTGAATTTGTGCGGAAGTTCCTGTCTGAGCAAAAAACTCAACATTCCATGGCATTCCCAGCCATTTCTAAGGCATTTGTAGCAATACAAATGATACATTTTGGTTTCTGTTTCTGCTTAAAAAACATTATGTTGTTGTCATGTAAGTAGTAAAGGGAAACAGAAAGCTATTTTAATAACTGAATTTGATTTCTTGGATATTTCCTTTTAGAGTTTTTGTAAAAAAAAGAAACTTTGTTGTTATTATTCAATAAATATATGTTTGAAGATATTTTTCTTAGCTGAAATGTTTTTCAAATAGTAAGAAGTAAGCAACATTGTGCATATTTTGCATGGGTTGTAATTTCTGTTATTCTGGCAGGTGCTAATAATGGTATACCATTAAAAGGGTGGCCGTTGAATGTGAGTATTATCTATTTATTCCAATAATTATGTATCTTAAAGTAGTGGGAAATCTTGGGTGGAACTTGACAGAACCTTGGATGGATTGCATCAAGTTTTCATATCTCAACAAATTAGTTACAGAAAAGGTTCACATGGTAATTTTTCTATTGAGATCTTAGTTGTCATTAATAGAATTATGTTGGTGGTGCACTTCAGAGCATGGAACAGTTTTCTTCAAGCTTGTCACAACAAAGACAAAATCATTTCTACCAACAATTTAAGCTCATGTCTCCGCAGCAGCAGCAGGAATTCTTGCTTCAGGCAAAAGCTCATAATCTTGGGGATACAGATTTACTAAGGCTTAAACTTTCAAGGTCACATGGATTGACAGGCATGGATAATCTACCAATTGAGAATGATGGATCTCACAGTATGGGACGTCAAATGCACATGTCTTCTATGGCAAGGGCATCTTCACAAGATCAAGCTGACCTTGTCTCAAAGGTGAATATTTACCATTTTCTAGTTCAAACAATAGGATTGTCGGACTGTTTGTCTGCAAAATGAGATATCTATTCTTCTTGATTTGTGTTTTCTTTAAGAATATCAATTGACTTGCGACAAGATTACAAGAGAAGATTATGAGAATCATATAAAAAAATAAAATGAAAAATCTAAGGTTGAACCAATTAAGAAGATAACTTAGCAAGTTTCTTGTTTTCCTTGGGATCAGACGTTCTTTGGATATAGCAATTCCATCTATATTTGCAATAATGTTGTTATTCCTTTTAAGTTTTATGTAATAAACCTTTAGAGGCCTTTAATTTTTGTGTTATTTGTATATATAACTTTTTCAACTTTTGCTCAAATTAGATTAAGATGATCCATATGATGCAGCAACAGCAGCCGTTGTTGTTATCTCAGCATAATCTACAGCAACAGCAGCAACAACAACTACAGCAACAGCAACAGCATCAAGAATCACATCAACAGGTAATTTTTTTGCAAGTCTCAACAGTAGAATAGAAACATTTAAGTTGGTTGTTTTAAAACAGACACAATTCTTGTTTATTTTCTTAGGTAGGGTAGTTCATGAGAAGTATTTTAATTTGCAATAGCTGGTAGTGTGTTAAGTTCAGTATAGTAGAAAAAAACTCGTAGTTGTTCTTTTCTCTCTTTTCGAATTCATGTGGTATTTATCAGTCTCTGATAACAAATAAATTTTATCGAATATTCAGCTTGGAAAAAAACGGAAGCACGCATCCTCTTCAGGAGCAGCAAATAGCACTGGAACTGGTAATACTCCCGGTCCTTCTGCAAATTCAGTGCCTTCAACACCATCAGCCCACACACCTGGAGATATGATGTCCATGGCTAGCACCTTACAGCAGAGCAACAGTGTATCCAAGAATTTAATGATACATGGATCTGATGGAACAGGTGGACTTGCTTCACCATCAAATCAGCCGGTTAGGGCCTACTACCTTTAGGTTTAATGGTGTCATTAGGATCCAGCTTCACTTAATTCTGAATTATGATGTAATTACAGATTGATTTAATAAAATACAATATTTTATTCTCATTCAGGTGGATATGCATTTTGAGGACTGCACCCTTGATGAAAACATAGAATCGTATTTTTTACCTGAGGATGGAGAAAAAAGGGAAGGACTCTCAGATACCATGAAGAATCAAATGACTAATTCAAAGGGTAGATGTAACTAGAGCTTGACATGTTTCACTTTAAATGATCTCATTGTGAACCTAAAATATGGAGATATATTTAATCTATGATATTCATATTTTCTCTGTGAAATGTTCAAATTGTTGTTTAGCTTGGTTTCTTTATCACTTGGCAGGTTCTACGAGAATCAAAGATATGTAGGAGCTAAAATTTATTTGGAATTTATTTCAGGGTTCTCTTTCAATGAAGTAGCTAGCTTCCCTCCAAGCACAAGTAAAGTCGTTTGCTGTCACTTCTCACTAGATGGCAAGTGGCTGGCAAGTGCTGGGCATGATAAGAAGGTAAGAGGTTGGCCATTTTCAGTTTACAGGAATGCTTAGATGACTTTGGCTGATAGTATTTTCTAGTTGCTGTAGCTATTATATATGATACACTTTCTGTATCATTATCATGTATGTTACAAGTCTTCATGAATAATATATGTGCTTAACCACTTGCAGGCTTTTGTTTGGAACGTGGACACCATGAAGCTTAAAAGCACATTTAAGGAGCACACTCATTCTATTACTGACGTTAGATTCAGCCCAAATTCAACCCGTCTGGCTTCAGCATCCTTTGATAAGATTGTCAAAGTATGGGAAGCTGACAAGGTAAGCACTCCTTTCCATGAAGTTGTTTTTTGATAAAATGGTTCAAAATTTCATTATCATTATTAATTTTCCTGACCTAGAAACAATGTGAAGCTTATAAATGAATGATAGTCACAAAGTTTTGACTTACATAGATCAAATGATATATATGAAAATAATGCCAATTGAACCACTCCACCTCTAGACTAGCAAAGCTCCTATAGGGGCATATCAGTCCAAGATTTGCAAAGCAACAAGAAGATTATTTGTCTCCCATTCCCTGTTACTACGTTCTTTGACTAAAATGTTAAAAGCAGTTCTGTGCATTGCATTAATATGGTGTCATGATGGATGGTTGGTTTGCTTGGAGGGGCTGCTGACTAATCATTGATTTAACCTGAGTGAGCCATCTCCAAGATTATATATGAAAGGATTATATTGCATTTGAGAAATTATATTCTGGTTTTGTAGGTTAGATCAACACCTGTAAGGGAATTTTTTGACTGAATTTCAAATGCTAAATTATACGGACATGTCTAAAGTTTCTCTTGGGTTTATACTTTCAACCAGGGTGTTGGAAAGCATGGGCTTCATAGGTCATGTACTACTTGGCTGTATTTACTATAGTTGAAATGTAGCTGGTTTGCTGAGCTTACAATTATGTAATGTAGAACTGAGTGCTTATAAAACAAAAGAAGAAATGAAATAAAAAAGATCCCTGAAACAGGAAAACTTAGGAATCCTAAATGATACCTCATTTAATCAACTATCAATAGAGAAGCATGTTCACTAATAACTTAGAACAACTGGCATTTGTTGTAAATTTTAGCATCTGTAATCCTGATCTCTCTGCTTAAGTGCATTGTTAGTGAGAATGGTTATTAATGATGATTCATCTTTGCTTAGGTGCTAGGCATGCTATGTGTTTTTGGGTGGGAGAGTGTTATTTTCTTTTCATAACATCAGTAGGCTACAGGCATTATCATTTTCCTGATTTAATATTAAATCTGCATTGAAATTTAGATTTTATATGTTACCGAGCCTTGCCAAAATATATCATATAGGGAAAGCTAGAATGTAGTGTACCAAATAATCCTTTGGGCATATTGCTTTATATCTAGTGATAACTGCTTCATGTAAAAATAGGTTATATGGTTTCCAGGAACATAAACCTTGGCCAGTCAGCACCCTTTCTTCACAAGCCATTTGATATTCCAACTTTTGGTAGTTCATTGTTATTAATTTAAAATGTTTTAGCAAGTATATGTTATTGTCGGTGCAAGTATCAGACAGTGTTAATGGAATGCAATTCCCAGTTCTTGACTAGTACAGACTAGAAGTTCGGTAGGGTTTGCATGTTGGGTCTTTTAACGTTTTATTCATATCAATTTAAAGCAGATTTTGCAGTTCATCTATAAGACACATCAAGAGGGGGATGCTATACTCATTGTATTATTCTGTTTTTGATAAAATGCTGAATGATTTTCTGTTCTACAAATTTCCTGGTTCTAATGGTCATCTTGAGTGCAATAATTTGGACATTTGAAGTTCAACTCTTTCACCCATATTATAATTTCTTGGGCAGCCTGAATACTCCATAAGGTCTTTCACTGGGCATTCAGCCTCTGTCAACTCCGTAGATTTTCATCCGAGTAATGCTGATCTTCTCTGCTCTTGTGATGAAGACTCTGAAATTCGCTACTGGAGTATAAGCCAAGGTGCTTGCACAAAAGTTTCCAAGGTAAGTTTTGTCTAGCTCTGCATGTATATGGAAAAAGTTTATAATTGTGTACTTTTGCTACTTTGTGAATTTGTTATCATAACACTATTTCGCTGGATTAATTTGTTGGAGCAGGGTGGCACAACACAGCTGAGATTTCAACCTCAAGTTGGGCAGTACCTTGCTGCTGCCACAGAGAATGCAGTTACCGTCTTTGATGTTGAGGCTGAGACTTGCTTGTATTCCTTGCAGGTTTCACTCTTGAAATTATGTCTAAAATTATTTTTCATGCTTTGCAAGTCACATTGATAATTTGACATCGTTCAAGCTGTTATAACAACAGCATAAATACTTGCTTGAAAATTTAGCTTTCACATAGATATTACAAAGGTATTCCTTGGAAATTGACGCATAAGATCCTAAATTTAATGAAAACCAATAAACAATAAACAATGATTTGGGTCCTATGGCATTGTTTGCTAGAAAATCTACCCCATAATATAGGGGCTTATATAAAATTGTACAACGCATGCAGAAAAATATGGATAATAAAATGGAAATTTATAAAAATTGCAATTATCCTAATATCATTAAGAACAAATAGTTGCATTACTTTCCTCATTAGGAGTTCCAAAAATTCTAATTATCTCAATAATCATATTGATCATTTGCATCTTCATATATAAGGTGGAGCATCCTCACCCAAATTCAATCAGATTCCAGATTGTTAGATACAATGCATGAAAATATAGTAAGGATAGTGTCAACAAATCTTATAAATTGTTGTATATATTTTTGCGTTTATCTGTACATGAGATGATTATCATATGATATATGCATCTAAATATCTTAATGAACTGCAAGGAGCAAAGTATTCAATACACAAGGTTTAGGATGTCACCTTACAAAACAAACTTTCATATGCTATAGAGATTGAGAGTTCCAAGGGTAAAGTGTAGGTCTGCCATCACTTAGCATGCATAGTACCTTGGGATCATTCTATTTACTCTTGTACTGGCTTGTTGCTACAAATGTTCAGAATCTGCTACAAAGCCTTTTGATGTCATTTTAAATGTGTTAGAATAAATTATATTCTTATATATATTAATGGTCAATGTTGTGTATTTAATAGATTAGATATTTTCTATCTGTTAGGTTAGATATTTTCTGTCAATAGGTAGATAATTAATATCTACAGTGCTTTTATGCACTTCTTTATATAATGTAACTTTTTTATGTTAATGCAAGACTTTTAACCATTTACATGGTATCAGAGCCGTAAGAAAAAAACCCTAAAAATTTGTGTTTTCTTTTTGCCAAAAATCGTGTTTTGTTTCCCTAAGAAAAATCGTCCCTTTTGCAAGCGATTTGGTCTTTTTTGGGCGCACGATTTTAAAAACACGTTTTTTTTTTGTGAGGGTTTTTTTGACTTTCTGGGTGCTTTTATCTCTGTTTGCACGCATTTCTGGGCAGAAAAAATCTGCATTTTTATGGGATTTCAGATTTGAAAATCGCGTTTTTCTTTGAAATTGCGTTTTTTCGCATTTTTGCCTGATTTTGGGTGGTTTTTTTAGCAAAATCATGGTTGCCTCTTCCTGCAACTTAGTCGCCTAGGGTTTGGCATCTCTTTTGCCAAATTTTCGTGCAGATTCGAGCTGTTTTCTGCAATTTTTCTGGTCTTCAATGGCGGCCTAAGGTTTCTGCAAGTTCGTCTAGGGTTTTGACCCTCTGTTTGAAGGCGGAAATTATTTTCATTTGCAGATTCCTTCTGGGTTTTTCGAGATCCCAACTGGGTCAATCTTCAAATTTTCTGGGTACCTCGTTTTCTGTGCCTCAAAATTATTTTTATTTCAGATTCCTTTTGGGTTTTCCGAGATCTCAACTGGGTCGTCGTCCATTTTTTCTGGATACCTCGTTTTCTGTGCCTCAGTTTGAAGTCGAATTTTTTTTTTGATCGCAGATTCCTTTTGGGTTTTGCGAGATCTCAACTGGGTTGTCACTAAATTTTTTTGGGTACCTCGTTTTCCGTGACTCAAAATTTGTGTTGTCAAATTTTTTTGGGTATTCTTCCATCCTTCTGGGTTTTTATTTATCTTTTCTGGGTTTTCAATAAAACCTCAAAATCCATGTTCGGGTTTCTGTATTTCTGTTTTCTTTGCATTATCTTGCCTTCACCAGTTTGACCGCAAGGTACGTGATGGCATCTCTCACGAACATAATGCTCGAAAGCAGCCAAAAGTTCAACGGGAAGAATTACAACACCTGGAAGCAGCGTAGCTGACCATTTTCGAGTATCGGTGTCTTTATGCGGTTGTTCTAGGTACATCACCTCGACCCACTGTAGCCGGAAAGGATCAGGACAAATGGGATGAACGCAACCGGGAAGCCGTCATGCTCATCAAGCTTTCAGTCACTGACGACCAACTGCCACAAGTGCCGTCAGGAAAAACAGCTGCTAAGGTATGGACAACCCTAAAGGATCTTCATGGAACGTCAGATAAGAGTCGTGCGTTTTTTCTTAAGAACATGCTTTTTTCAATAATGATGGACGAGAAGCACACCACTCTTCAAGAGCATCTGACAAAGATCAAGGAGATTCGCGACTAGCTGGAAGCCATTGGACGAAAGATGGAGGAAGAGGACATGGTCGTCATTACTCTGAAGAGTTTGCCAAAGTCTTACGAGCATTTCATTGAGACGCTCAATATTACTTCAACAAATGTTGACTTGAAGTTTCCAGACTTGTGTAACAAGCTTCTACAACAGGATCGTTGGAGACAGCAGTTTGGAAGCAGTGCCAGTTCGTCCTCCATAGAACAAGTGTTCTCTGTCAAATCTTCTGCTAAGAACAAAGGGAAGGCTCAATCTTCTCAGCCGAAAGGCTCTGGTTCTTCTTAGGACAGCAAGAAGAAGAACGTTCAGTGCAATTATTGCCACAAATACGGTCACATTAGGGCTGAGTGTCGCACTCGGATGGCTTCTGAACAAAAGAAGCAAGGAGGATCTCAAGAAAAGGCACATGTTGCTGAGCACACTGAGCAGAAAGAGTCTGCATTCTATGCTTTTATGGCTAAGCGAATTGCAGATCTAGTACATTCTTCTGCCTGGTATATCGATTCAGGGGCATCGCGACATTTTACTCATCGTCGGGATTGGTTCACAAAGTTCGAACCCTTCTCAGATTCTGTCATTTTCGGAGGAGAAGAGTACACAGTTGCTGGTAAGGGCACTGTCCAGATTCACTCAGGAGGAAGAAATTTGCTCTTTCTCGATGTCTACTATGTTCCAGGCATGGAACATAATCTCCTCTCTGTCAGTCAGATCATGCGGCATTCTCCCCAATTAGATGTTGTTTTCAGTTCGTCCACCTGTAGCATCGTTGATAGGGAGACTCGTACAACAATTGCGATGGGACTTGAGGATCATGGTCTTTATCGACTTGCTGATTCCGGTGATTCTCAGGAGCACGCTCTCGTAGCTCAAAGTACAACCATCAACAAACTTTGGCATTAGCGTTATGGGCACTTGAATGTCCACTACCTCTCTCAGTTATCTTGGGAGGGTCTTGTTGCTGGTTTACCTGAGATCCAAATTAAAAATCATGGAGTTTGCGGCGCCTGTCAAGCTGGCAAGCAGCATCGGACACCGTTCTCGAATGGTGATTCTTGGCGAGCCTCCAAGGTACTTCAACTGGTTCATGCTGATGTATGTGGGCCAATAAATACTCCTTCTGTTACTGGGTCCAGGTACTTTTTATTGTTTGTTGATGATTTCATTCGGAAAATGTGGGTGTATTTTCTAAAACATAAATCAGATGTGTTCAGCACATTTCAGTAGTTTAAAGCCTTAGTTGAGAAGGAATCAGGTTCTCACATTGTTACTCTAAGGTCAGATAATGGGGGGGAGTTTTGTTCAGCTGAATTATCTTCTTTTTGTGCTGCACACGGCATTAAGCGCCAACTTACCACACCCTACACCCCTCAGCAGAATGGTGTTGTTGAACGTAGGAATCGCACCATTATTGAAATGGCTCATTCTATGTTGGAGTACAAACATGTACCTAAGAAATACTGGGCTGAAGTAGTCTACACTGCCGTCTACCTCCTGAATCGGTCACCTACACAGGCCGTTAAGAAGATGACTCCAAAAGAAGCTTGGTTAGGACGCAAGCCTAAGGTGGGCCATCTAAAAGTCTTCGGTTCTACCGCTCATGTATGGATTCCAGACGCTAAGCGTACCAAGTTGGACTCCAAGAGCCAGACACTTATGTTTACTGGCTACAGCAACAATCACAAAGCTTACAGGTTGGTTGATGTGGAGACAGATCGTCTCATATTCAGCCGTGATGTTGTGATTGATGAGACTATTGGTCCTTTTGTTCCTACAACAAGTCTTGTGGATCAGCCTATGAAGGTTCTTGATGAGGGTGTTCGTCTTCCTCTTGGTTCCCATGATGGGAGGGCTTCAGAGCATTCTGACTCTGAAGATGAGGAGTCTACTGATCATGATATACCACCACCTGATTTTCCTTAGGACTCATATCCAGATGACTTAGTTCCAGAAATCCCAGGAGATGCTGTTACTCCTATTTCAGATGTTGGCACTTCTACTCGTCAGCCTAAGTGGTGGGCCAAGACAATCGGCGATCTTCATGATGATGAACTCATTGAGGGCCGATCAACTTGTAGCAAGAGCAAGCAGCTACACACAGTCAACTTCGCCCTTATGGCCAACATCCACAGCATCTACGAGCCTCAGACGTATTCAGAGGCTAAAGGAATTCCAGAGTGGGAACAGGCTATGCAGACAGAATATCATAGTCTTCTGAAGAATCACACCTGGGTTCTTTTTGATCTTCTCCTGGGAAGAAACCTATCAGCTGCAAATGGGTTTGCAAGGTCAAGTATCATGCAGATGGTACTTTGGATAAGTACAAAGCCAGATTAGTTGCTCGGGGATTCACACAGCGGGAGGGCATTGACTACGAGGAGACCTTCGCTCCTACTGCCAAGATGAGCACCATTCGTCTTCTTCTCGCTATTGCAGCCCAATTTGGTTGGACAGTTCATCAGATGGACGTCAAGAGTGCCTTCCTCAATGGTGATTTGCAGGAAGAAGTCTACATGATGTAGCCTCCTGGTTTCAAGGTTGCCGACAAAGAACATCAAGTGTGTAGGCTCGTGAAAGCGCTCTATGGACTAAAACAGGCTCCCCGTGCATGGTACTTCAAGATTGATTAGTACTTGGTTGATCATGGTTTTTAGCGCAGCCCTTCTGACAATAATCTTTCAGCACATTTGATTGCAACAATCAAACAGGATTTGTGTCAGACTTTTGACATGACAGATTTGGGGCTTCTCCATTATTGTTTGGGTATTGAAGTTTGGCAGACCGATGGTAGCATCTTTATCTCTCAGTCAAAATATGCTAGAAGTTTGCTTGACAAATTCCGGATGCAGGACTACAAACCTGCTTCCACACCTATGGAGAAGGGGCTGAAGTTGTCAGCCAACTCTGATTCACCTCCGGTCGATGAAACGACATTCAGACAACTAGTGGGCAGTCTCATCTACCTCGCTGCCACTAGACCAACATCAGTTTTGCAGTGAGCTACATCTCTCGCTTCATGACAGCTCCTAAAGCTGATCATTGGATTGCAGCGAAGCGGGTGCTGAGATATGTTAAAGGCACTTCAGATTATGGCATTCTGTATGGCAGATGTAAGGATCCAAAGCTGATTGGTTACACAGACTCAGATTGTGCAGGTTCAGTGGATGATAGAAAATCTACTTCTGGGTATGTATTCAGTTTGGGTACCGGTGCTGTAACATGGACCAGCAAGAAGCAGCAGGCAGTGGCTCTTTCCTCGACAGAAGCTGAATATCGAGGAACTGTTAAAGCATGTGAGGCAGTTTGGCTTCGTAGGATGTTTTCTGACATGCACATGTCACAAGCAAGACCTCCCTTGTACACTGATAATCAAGGGGTGCTCAAACTGGCCAAACATCCAGTCTTCCATGAACGTACCAAGCATGTCGAGCTTCATTGTCATTACATCCACAAGCTGGTAGAAGACGGATCAGTGCAGCTGCAGTATGTTCCGATAGCGGATCAAATTGCAGATATTCTCACCAAGTCTCTGAGCTCGGATAAATTTGTAAAATTCAGGGGGCAACTTGTGTTGTTGACGGATTGACCATTAAGGGAGGGTGTTAGAATAAATTATATTCTTATATATATTAATGGTCAATGTTGTGTATTTAATAGATTAGATATTTTCTGTCAGTAGGTAGATAATTAATATCTACAGTGCTTTTATGCACTTCTTTATATAATGTAACTTTTTTATGTTAATGCAAGACTTTTAACCATTTACAAAATGTTCCAATAAAAGTCCAAAAGATTTAATAAGGCTGGTAGTGTTTTGTGATTAATTCTTGAATTTAGAGCAATCCAAATAATAATATTTTTAAATTTTTTGTAGTTTTTTTCAGTTCTATAGAAGATCATAGATATTGGATGCATGTCATTGCATTACGAGTTGATCAAATTTATAGATCCTTCCAGATCAATCTCTCCTTTTTGAGAACAATGATCTCCATTGTAAAGTTTTGGCTACTTGAGCTTCAGTGAATCATTTTCTCTAGGAAAGTTGACTTGGTTTGACAATATCACAAAGAGGAATCTTTTGATTGCTTATGTTTGACCTTGTGGCCATGACTAGATCCACTTTCTTTGGAATGCTACAATCAAGATTGATCTTTGCTAGCTTAAGTTTGTTCGCACAAGGCCAAGGTGAGTTGAAATAGACATGTTTTTGATCCATCCTTAGCATGAAGTCTGTTTCTTAGTCGTGCCTTTGTAAGGGGTATGCACCTCTTTCTGTCTTGGAATGTTAGTGTTTTCAGATCCACTTCCAGAAGGTCCCCTCCAAATTGCATCTTTTTGACACAATCATCAAGCCTATAGTTTCATTTGGTTTAGAGGTTTGGGGATGCAATTGGGGGCCATTGAATGGGCTTATATCAACCTGATCTAGACTCATGCTGCAAAACAAGATCCGTTCCAAATGGACAATTCCTTAGTGCATCATCCAAGATGAACTTACCACCTAGCCACTATGTGTTGAGATAATCTTTAGGCTTACTTTCGATAGACTTCATCCATGGGGACATCAACTCTTGGTCATGAGAGAGATCCATTTTAAGCATTTTGCTTCTCTGAGAAGAGTGCATCACTTGTCCCCACTATTTCCATGGTTCCTACCAAACGTCAACATTGTTTATACATGGAGACTTGGTTGCTTCTTTCTATTGTCATTTCTATTGATAAGCTACTCCTTTTCATGCATTCCTTGGATGCCTCCCACAACCCTTTACAAAGGATATAATCATTATAATTGCTAGAGAGAACATTTATAGAGAATGTATTTAGACCACTTTTTTCTCCCCTTGTGAGTTGTTGAGTCCCAAGTTGGCTTTCTACATTGAGTATTTCTTGCAAATGGTGGATGGTTTTATTCACTCCCCTCACTATCTCCAACATCATTGGTCTCACAGCTTGAGGTTTATCCTTGGCTATTCAAGAGTTCTCTCACTAGTTACGAGTTGAAATTGATCATCACATCTTCTATCAATACTAGATCCATCGACTTTGCTCATTGTAGGAGGTAGACATTGAGGAACACTTAATTTTTTAATCGCCTAATTTACTATGAGATTCGAGGATGATTTCATTGCCTCTACCTAGACTTCGGCAACAATCTATCTATTTTCTTCAAATATTTAGACCAATAGTGTTTGGTTCTTTTTCTTTGTGATGTTGTCACCCTTCGGCACAAATCTCGAAATGGGAGGAATCTGTGGCTCTAGAGACTCCATGTTGATATATAGAGGCAGCAGCAACCAGCAGGATGTTGATACCCATGAAGGAATAAAATGAAAATGCTCTCACTCGTTTGGAAATTGTGTCAGTGTATTTCATCTGTTTTCCTCTCATAGTGGATAAAAATTGTGGCATAAATGAAATGACAATGTTTAGGCTTTCTTTGGGTCCAAAAAAAAAAAAACCTTTGAATCTCATGTTTGTAGGTTGAATTTTTTAGGATTTTTCCTAAGATCACCACATCATCATCTAGGATTGGGAAGATTTGATAGGTGAAAGTTGGATCCACAATTGTTTCAAACCAATCCAGTTCTTGGACGTTCCAAATGAGGCTCGAAAAGTCTTCATTTTGTATGCTAGATGACATTGATGAGTGGCATGCTTCTTAGAACCAAAGCTAAACCACCCAATGGTGTATGGTTGTGAATGAGCTGTTATCAATGGATTTGATCTTCAAATTACTTTACGAGAAGTTAGATTCTTCTAGCTATCAAGAATGAAGAGTAGAGGCTGTCCCTTGAACCACATTTGAGAAAAATATTTTGTTTCTTTTGGGAATGATGCAGATGTCATTTTCCTTATTTTAAGCTTGGTTTGGTGTCAAACTTGGATTTTTAGTTTGCATTTTATCTTGGAACTTAGAATCTTAAGTTGTAGACTTGTGCTTAGATTTTTCTTTAAATTTGCAAGCATATTGTAGGCTTCTTCTAAGAATGAATTATGGAGGGATATTGTGCAATTTGGGTGTATCATTGCAAAGCTAAGTTTTTGGGGTACAAAGTTGGGGTTGGGTATGCTAGTGTGGCTACATATTAATCGCAAGCTAATGGAGTGACATTCCCACTAGGTACACGATGTGTAGGAGCCTCATCTCTACATTGACTATAGCAAGCTCTACAATGGATGTATTCAAGTTGGCACACTTAGGGCTTATATCCCAATTCTTCATCGCCCCTTGTAGTCAACTAGCTTATGTGATAGGAGTCACAAGTTGGAATGGATATAGACCATGTCTTTTTTTTTTTCTTTTTTTTTAGCGGACACAATCAATTATAGTTCATTGAGTGGATAAAGGAGTATGTACTCCAATTCTTTTTTAGTTGAAGAACTTGCAACCTATTGAAATTGGAGAGAAAGTCGATACAAATAAAAAATAAAAAAATACAAAAAAAATTAAGTACCAAGAATGTTAAAAATTAAAGAATGATTGCTTGTGATAGAATTTTGATTTTAGGAGGTTAGAGGAATAAATAATCTTGCTCATGGAGGTACCACCATGTATGAACATCTTCCTTGTATTGGTCTTGAAGAGTACAGATACTATGATCTTGTCTTGAGATGAACTTGCCAAACTCTTTCCTAGCATTATCCATCGTCTTTGGATTTGGGAAGATTCTTCGGAATGCTATCTTGTACCCACTAGAAACTTCACCATCTCTATATGGTGTGGTTCTTCGTGGCAAAGAAAGTATATCTGTGCTATAATATTTGGAGGATAATGCATAAGCAAGGAGATGCAAGAGTGTGCTCATCTAGTTCTTGTGGTCATGAATGATTTTTCCACACTTCGAAAATATGTCTATTCATGGTCATTCTCCTTTTGTGCTATTATGACCTTTATTTTTCTACCATGGAATTTGTTGGCACTCCGATTTGTTGTGTCTCATTTCCTTAAGTATTGCTCCCTTTTTGTATTTTGGCCTTATTTAGCCCATCATTGATAACCAATTTGAGATAATTTCAAATGGGTCTCCCTTGGTCAAAGTTTGTATAAGTGTGGTTCTTAGTCCTACCCATCTGTTTATTACTGTGTTGAAGGTTGCAAAATCCAAAATGTCTAAGTGTTGAGGGTTTTTTGGTCATTTCCTTAGGTTATTGAAAGTTGTTAAGAGTTTTAGACTTTTGGGGTTGTCCATCTTGGTATACAATCTCATCCATCTTTGTGTTCCCTTTGTCCCTATCAAGTTGTGGGACTTAATTCTCCTAGCATGCCTCTCCACCCAATCAAGATATCCCAATCCTTTGCCTTGTAAAAACTTCCTAAATATGAGTGTTGTACCATTGGCCTTTCCCTTACCTTCGTGCCACTTGTCCAAGCTCGGAAACCCCAACCTTATATCTTAGAAACTTTTGTGTGCTAGAGATTTGGACATATGTTTCCCTCAATACTATTTCCTTGGCATCCTTGAGCTTCTATCCCTAAAACTTCACATTGGGTGCTTAAGATTTTTACTTGTTGGACTGTTGGAGTTCCCTTTGCCAAGTACCCTTCACATGTCACTCTCAACCCCTAACTCCAGACTCGATGTTTAACACTTAGAACTCTATTGAGGTCGGAGTTGTGGCCATCCTTCTACTTGGGTAATTGTTACTTGTCATATCCGACACCTGAACCCCATTGATTCCTTAATATACTTAAGCACCCAAGTAGAAGGATGGCTAAAAATAAATAATAAATATAGATATACAAATAAGAAGTATAAAAATATATTAATAGAAATGTGAACATTATGAATATCAATATAAGTTATAATTATATTAATATTAATATTAATTGTGTTTATATATTTTATATAAATGGAAATTAGATATATTTTTTAATTTTACCATTTTTATTTATTATTTATGAAAGAAAAGCCTTAATATATATATATATAATTTTTATATGTTTTTGTATGGATGAACCCAAAGTAAACCCAACCCCAAATTTCTTTTTGACCAAACTTGCAAACCAAATCCTCAAATCCAAGCCTGAACCGTTACCAGGACCGGTAACCTAGTAAAGAGATTTTTTAAGGAAAAGCCAACTTACTGTTCTAAGCACTCCTTGAAAAAATGGTCCATGGAGCCCAGGACTTAAAAAATATCTAGGAGAAGCAGTTGCCTCATCCTAAAAGCCTTGTAAAGCAACCAGGTACTGACAATTACCTAGTAAGTTCTTATACCCCTGTTAAAAATCTTTACTAGAAAACCCAGGCAAAGAAATACTGAAATAGTTGATACATGAGCAACTCTGAGCTACAAAGGCAGCTGATATGTCAAAAGGATAGTCTCCCATCGTCATAGAGGATGTTGAGTTGGCCCTCAGCCCTACTCCCACACCCTCCTGCCTCCTGCTACCAAACCCACCATATATCCACACAATCCTCATGCTAAAATCAAATATGTAGCTGGTTCTTATCTCTCTATAAGTTAATTTGTACTAGAAATTCCAGGCAAAAGGAAATACTGACATGATCCATACATGAGCAGCTCTCAGCTGAAAAGGTAACTGATTTATCAGAAGGAAAGTCACCCATCCTCATAGGGGAGGTTGAGTTGCCCCAAAACCCTACTGCCATGCGATAACCACTCCTCCATTTTGTCTCATTCTTCTCCCAACTTGCTAACTCTAACCTGCAACAACCTCAGACACAGCTCCCAAACCTCCTATATATCCACACAATGCCTGTGCTAAAATCAAATACCTTAGAGATCTATATCACCTCCATCTGCTCCCACAATGCCCCTGCCATTAGTCCCAGTGCTCTCAACATGCCCAGTCCCTCCTTAAACCTCAGTCCTTAACGGCAATGTTGCCTCCTAGCCTCTACAAATCCCACTGGTTACCCTCCTTTCTAGGCCCTGGGACTCCCATGGCAGAAAAATATAAACAATTGGCCAACTATCATCATGCCCAGTGAAAACACTCTGCCTGCATCTCCTAAGGACGAAAAAACAGGAAAAGACAACACCATATCGGTGTCTCTCAACACCATTGATAGCTCATAGCAGCATCCAATTCATAAAGGAGAATTTTGGTATCCAAGGAAAACTCCAATGCAATAATGGACAAGGGCATGGTCTCAATGGAAAGGTGCATCACTTTTCCGAGTGCAGTTTTCTAAAAGCAAAACTGCTATATTGAAATGTTCAGAGCATGTGATATACAATGAAATGAATGACCAGCTCTATTATCAGCCTGCTCCTAAAAGAGAAGCGGTTTAGGAGGATACATCCAGGCACTGAATGCCACAACCTCCCTTCCCAAGTCCACACCCTTACAGACAACTATAAATTAGCCCAAGGTTAACACCACCTCCTGGGAGGAAAAGGGATGTCTCTTTGGCTCAATGAAAGGAGATCATCTCATTATTCCCATCAATAAAGGTCCTCCAACCTGATCTGCTGTTATCTTTTGCTTACTACTGTATGTTTTGATTTTAATGCAGGGACATTCTTAAGTTTTGAAGTTTAAACTGTTCATTTCTTTTGCTTTTATTTACATGTTTTCTCAGAATATATACTCTATGTAATCACATGTTTAACTGTTGTATCTCCTCCTTTTTAATTCTTGAAGTTTTTGCTGTCTTTGTACCTCTTGTTTCAAGCTTTGCCATCTGCCAAACCTTGTGGCTCAACACTGGGGTTGATTTGTTACTCTATTCTTGAACTGTTTTAAAAAAAACTACTTGGCATTAAATGAGAAATGGAACATTGGTCCCATAAATGACTCAATCAAAACAGTTCATGAGTCTGAATACATAATTTAAACATTTCTCTGAATGCCAAAATCATTAACATTGGGTCTGTTTACTCAGTAATTCTACTTGAATGATCAACAGAGAGTAAATGGAAATAACTGAATAACAGATTATAACAATTACTTGCAACAATGTTTAGAAAGATGTCGTATTCATTCATTCATCATCATATGTGCAACAAGTACAAAATTCATACATGCGGTCCCCAACTATGAGTACAAGAAGAAATATATAGGAAAGCTGATATTGGTTGAGAACGCCAACTGTCGGTAACTAACATTTGACAACCAACTCTCGGGGACTTATTACAATATAATTTATTTATTTAATTATTAAAAACTACATTGTGGATGAGAAGACGTCCTTGGTAGTATAGAAGATGTGGGAGTGGACTTCCTCTGTGCGCAACTTCAAATGGTGATCCATTACCAATTCTCGCTCTCTCATTGCCTTCACCATTTGTGAAGCTTCCACCAATTGGTGTTTAGTTTGCTCAATCACCTTCTCCTTCTCAGTCAGCTTGGTTGCTGTGGTTGTCACCCTAGCCCATTCTGTTGCAATGAGATGTGCTTGCTGAGCTAGTTGTTTTTGAAGTTTTTGTGTACGTTCAACCAACTCAACTTGTATTGTTTGGACCATCTGGAGGGCCTTATCCTTGTGATGTGTGAGTTCGTTAGTGGAGACTATCTATCGTTTCAGTCGATAGAACAAATCTTTGAAGGAGGTCTCTATGCCAAACAAGGTTGAAGGAGCACAAAATTGTTTGGAGCTTCTTAAAAAATCATGAAAAAGATGTGCACCATGGAGTTTTGTGTGGTTTTAAAGGTCTTAAGTGGGCTTGGTGGTGGGGACTCCATCCCTTGACCTTGCCTTGTATTGCAACAGGGACCGTGCTTAGGCTGTTGCCCTTGGACCCCGCAAGGGGTGCCGCCCCTTGACCCCGTTGGGGGCATTGCCCCCAGACCCCATTGCACTCATTTAAATTGCCAAGTACACTCCAAGCTCGAGTTTGCAAAGTACATTTCTAAAGGTGATTTAAAATTTGATATTTTTTAAAATATAATCGATTTTTAGTATTTTGCTTGGTCAATTTTAATTTTGGTAGTAGTTTTTAATTTTCTAATTAAAAAGAGAAAAGAAAAAAGTTAAAGTCAATTAAATGTCATCTAACAAAAAGTTAAAGTGTTTTTAATGTTTTTTTATATGTATACTCTAAGCAACTTGTCTAGTGACTAGCTCATCAAATTAATGTTTTTGTTTGAGTTTTATTTCATATTGCATGATTTGTAATTTACATTGCATTAGTAGAAATGAATACAAAATGTGAAGGCATGTGGAAGGCTCAAATGGAACATAGGAAGTTGAAGTTGCAAGTAGAAGATGCATTTTCTCAAACTTTGTGATTGTACCAATAGGTACTTGCATTTAAGTTTTGTTTAACTTTGTATTCGTCAGTGCTATGTGAGTGAGGTTTTCCTGTGTTTATTTGTTTTATACAAGAGGTCATGATATTCTAAATCAACCTCACCCTAAAAGTGATGACAAAACCAAAGCTAAACATTGCCAAGTACACTCCAAGCTCGAGTTTGCAAAGTACATTTCTAAGTTTGTCTACAATATTGTCATCAGTTTGGCAAGTCTTCCCTAATGTTACTTGATGTTTACTTGTCGTTTGGAAGACAACTTTTTCTTTTGGGTGGATGATGTAGTTAGTGTACAATGTCTATTATTATGTTTTGACGACTATGTATTAATTGGTTGTCGGTTTCGAGTAGTTATAAGAGTTGGTTGGTTGACAATTGTGTTCTTCTTGGCAACTGTCGGTTCCTTTAAATACATTGTATATCATCAAGGAGAGTAGTATGATCTAGTTGGATCAACTTTGATCCTTGGCTGACCATCTTTGGTCTTCTTTTGTAATAATTTCATGTGTGAATAAAGATATATTTTATGCATGTATCTGGTATGCATTGTCATCTCTATTATTAATTCATGTATTTAATTTATCAGATAGAGCAGTAAACAAAGTCCAGCAATACAAAAGTACTGAGAAAAACACCATGTGAAGGGGATATGATAGTTGGACTGCTATATGTGAACTGACATCCATCTCTCATACTCTCAAGGAAAAATAGTTCAAACGCTTTAATAATATTGTTGTGATAAAAAAGATCGCTGGTTGCTTTTATCTTAATAAATT
Source organism: Sequoia sempervirens (assembly GCA_007258455.2). NCBI lineage: Eukaryota > Viridiplantae > Streptophyta > Pinopsida > Cupressales > Cupressaceae > Sequoia > Sequoia sempervirens. The sequence goes on from VDFB02286295.1 coordinate 47,391, forward strand.
ATTCTTTTGGTAAATGTTCCAACATCAAATCACCATCAACATGCTCAGGATGTCTCTGGCAACTTTCTCTCTGAGGAGCTTCTTTCTAAACTAGTGGGTTGGCATGAGCACAATTGCAAATTTTGCTAAGTCCACAACATTGCAAACTTCTGTGCATGCCAAAATACACATTCCTCTGGTTGACAGAGTTTGCGCCAATCACATATTTAACAGTTGTGACTAAGTCATTCCTCACATTAGCTATAGTTTTTGTGCCAACTCATTCATTCCAAAGATTAAGTCACATTGAAAGCATAGCTCACGTTAATTGTAGTGAGAGGTTCTGCACTGCCTTGTGCCAATCTTTTTAACTGTGCATATTTTGCCGAAATCAACATTTGTGTCAAGAATTTATCATGCATTAACTCCTAGTTTTACCAATATGATCAATCTCAACATTTTGCATTGGCTGACCAATCACCATTTTGTCATCATACCTTCAGTGTGAATTGTGTCAAACTCCGACATTTTCAGAACCTTTACATATTAGTGCTCTGTAAGTGATAGTAACCAAACCAAGCATTTCAGTGGAAAGACAACTGTCAAATCTCAATCCTATGGTCAGGGTTTACATGGTTGAATCTATGCGATGTGGAAGAACAAAAAACCTATTGCTGTTGTGAACAACGGAGTCATGCAAGACCACATCAGTGCAAAAACAGACCATTCAATTTTAAGGGAACAGAGTTGAATTCATCATGCACCAACTGTTGGCCACTTGTCTGACCAATTTCAACGTTTTCAATTGGCCAAATGAACATAGTTTTGTCATCATACCTCCAGTACCAAACTGTCCCAAGGTTGGACATCTTCAGAACCTTGTCATATCAGTGTCACATACCAACAGTATAGTAGCAAAGACCATTACTGTGATGGGTGGAAGTTCAATCTCCATAAATACCCAGATGTTTCTGTTTCTTGATCATGAACTATTGTACCATTTATCCATGTGATTTTTGTTTATTTTGTATAGTTCTTATTGGTTCCGTTAGCTCTGACTGAGTAGATAACTCCACATATTTTTTGCTTGTATTTTGTCTACTAAAAAAGAGGAAGAATTATGATCTTGGCCCTTTACATCGTGGATTCTTTACCATATTTATGGTCAGCTGTAAAAGTGAAGTGTGATATTTTCATTTGGTCTTTTTAGCATTCTCCATTTACAAGTCGTGTTATGGTTCCTTAAGACATTTTTCTCGTAGTCTTTTTCTCGTTCCGAGTCACTCTTCTGCAGAAGTTGCATAAAGCTGGTTCCCATTTTGAAGTATCATTTACTTATCAGAATAAAGGTGACACAATCACAGTGATATAATTATTTAACTGGGACATCTTGCTGTAGTCATCGAGAGCTATAGTAGAAAAGCAAGAATGCTAGATGAAAATAAATGTTTTTTATAGTGCCATATATATTGTCCTTCCATTGCTTCTTTATATTGAGTGGTTTTTCATGGGTGCAAAAACTGATTACTATTTTATGTGCAGAAACACAATAAGCCAGTCCGTTCCTTATGCTGGAATGCAACTGGTCAATATGTTGCATCTGTAAGTGAGGATTGCGTGAAAATTTCATCAGTAGTAGATGGTGGGAGATGCATTCGAGAGATCAGGTGCACTGGTAACGCATACCAGACTTGCGTTTTCCATCCAAATTATCCCGTACTTTTAGTTATTGGTTGCCATCAGGTAAGCTAATTTCATGTACATTTCTCTTATTTTTCAAGAGCAAAATATGGAATTTTGTATGATCATATAGAAGTATGTACAGAACAGAACTGGGCTGAATTCTACCGTTGCTGGAAAATATAACCTTGAACTCCAAAACCAGGAACTCAGAAATAGACATTCACAAGATTGTTCTACTACTATTTAAGTTGTCAAGTGTAACCATGTAACTCAATAACACTTCATAACATGGTTCTGGACTTGCCGATCAAATCTTGCATTATTGATTATTCAGTTAAATTCTTTATGCAATAAAGAAAATGCCATGTAATTGATAATGAAATGCAAATTCAACAACAGATTATAGTAAAATTGATTAAAAGTTGATGTTTTGCTATTTTGAAATATCAACTTTGGTTTCTCTAAATTGCCGAGTTTTTTTCGACCTGCGCAATTGAGAAACACTTACCACAATAACTGCGTCAATGCCATTTATGTGTCTTGATTTTCTTGGCAGACTATGGAGTTGTGGAATACGGAATTGCAAACGACCATGACAGTTAAAGATGCACACAAAGGTCTCATTGCTGCATTGTCCTCATCAGCTACAACTGGGATGATTGCTTCTGCAAGTCACGACAAGTATGTTAAACTTTGGAAATAACTACATTTTGCTGTTAGAATTTTGGGATTAATTTTTGTGTATAGTAGTACCCTGATAATTTTGATAAACCTGAGGGTCCTTGATACAAGCTGTTGAACCCAATGTGGGTTACTTTTATTGTAATCGAAATTGGAGGCCAATGGCAGAAGAGCATTTATCACTCAATGCTCTATTTTTGGACATTTATATATAATACCATTTTTGATCCATTCAACGAATTTCAGGTATTCAGACAAGACCATTTCAAAACATTGGTCTATTATAATTTGTTAATATTACATATATCAGTGAAGGTTGAGGTGAAACCGATCCTTACTTGGAAGAGATTACATGGTTGTCTTTCTGTCTATAGAAATTTCTCTCATCCAAGTTACTAGAAAGAATTAGTTCCCATAGTGGGGAGAATTTTCAGGGCTGGAAAATATTGTATAAATATTGATTAGTGACTAGTATTTCTGTTCTGAAAAAATAAGAAGCATAAGCATTGTTGGTTAATATTTGGAGAAACATAGAATATTCTGTTATGATTTATTTTTTGCAAATGCAACAAATTTATTCTAAATGTTTGGTTAAAGTTTATCTAGAACTTTTGATGATTGGAAATTTTATTTTTACTTTTTTTAAATTTACGAGAAAATTAGCAAATAAATGAAGAACTGTCCATGGAATTCCCCACACTACACAGTAAACCATAACTGCCTTACATTTTGTGGTACTGTGATTTCTTGTGCAGAGGATACCATACATGCTATGATACTTACGGAAAGTCTTAAGTAATATTTTGGATATATACTAAAAACATGTGACCGAAAAAGCTGCTTCAAACAGCATTAAACTATTTCATTATCTATATGTTGCTAAATTTGGAACTAAATTTTAGAGATTAAAGCTATATTACACTTTTATTGTAAATCAAAGTAAAATATCTTCAAATTAAACATAAAGAACATAAAATAAAAAATTTAACCTCACTTATGCAGCAATCTAGGTGTATTTTAGATTTTCCAAGATCTTGATATCATGGCTTTGATGTGTATGCTTGATGTATTGTGAGAGTATCAAGCATCATGAATAAGAGCTCTACATATAGTGTGAGATTTGAGCTTGAAACAAGTCTCATGCCTGCAAACAACTTTTGAGTTGTCGGAAAACAAGTTTCAGCTGTTACTTAATGGTAAATCAGCTACCATTTAAAGGTAAAAATCTCCAAAATATCAGTAAAAGCCTAAAAAATCTATCTTATCACATAAAAGTTAAATAAATATGGATTTGCCAACTAGATGGAATATTCTATTTCTATTTGCAATGATTTTTTGTCAATTTGTTGCCAACTTTATTTTTTCATTTGAATTGCTTTATGTTTTAAATATGCATGCAAATATTTCAAAATCAAATCATACATAATTTTTTATAGGAAAATATTTAGATTTTTAAAGTTAATTTCATTCCATTATTTAGCATTTATTATTAATTTTTTAATCCACCACATGCAACTAGAATTTGTAGCACATGGTATTCATACACACCCAAACACAAACTTGTATTGTCTAACATATTAGCATATATATAGTTTTCTATCGGCCTAATCCTTACATCTCCTTTAGATGCAAATGTTAGTTTATATGGTGTTTGGGTGAAGAAGTGAATGGCGGAAATGAAATTATGGTAGGATAGTGGAAATTAAATAAGACATTCTTGAGGGTATTGAATCATTTGCTAGGGATTTTTTAATTTAATTTAAATATAATAGTATGGTTGGGTGATATGGGCATAAATATTTGAATTTTATTTATTTAATTTAAGTGGGTGAGTGGATTAATTTTACCTAATTTAATAATGTGGAAGTGGATTAATTCAATGTAGTTTAATAATGAGATGGAAATAGATTCAATTAGTGGAATAATTTGTAGATGAAATTAATTAAATATTTTAGATGAGGTGAATTTAAACTATATATTTGTACCTCTTTGAAATGTTATTGCAACTAGAAGCGAATTAAATGACCTGAGCACATTGGTTTTGATGATGGAGTGAATTAGTGATGGCCCTTGAGAGTGCATGCAAATACAATGGACACAAGTGGGCTCTCGAAGTGTGAATAATGATATAGTGAAGACAAGTATATGTTAATAATAATGAAGAAGCTACAAATATGTTAGTAACTTTGTGTTTGCTTTAGTATAAGATATAATGTATCATGGTATAAGGAACCATGATGATATGGCATATGTATGAAGGATTGATTGAATGTCCCCTATTTCCTAGATTTTGTCCTAAAACCACAATTTCAATCAAAATAAGAAATGTAATACATTTAAGATTATAAATTTACTGATTGAAATGCTCTTGATTATTAAAATATTAAATGTAATATTAATGGTCATTTTAGCTTTAGTTAGTCATTAGTTAACTTAGTTAACATTTAGTAACTTTCGTTTGCACTTTAATTCTTTTTAGTTTGTTTCAGTTAATGATTGTTTCTTTTTAGAAACATCGTCTTGTAAATTTTCTTTATAAGGAGTATTCATTTCCTTTTGTAATCAAGTAATTATGAATATCAATTATCTTTTCATGGTATTAGAGCTCAGGCTCAAATTTGATTAGTTTTTCAAAATATCTTGGATGTTTTTTTTCTGTTTGATTTTTTTTCAAAAAAAAAATCAAATGTTTTTTGTAGTATTTTTGAAGGAGATTCTTTGCAGGTTGTGTGGTGCTTTTCTTCTGCAAATCGCATCTTTTATTCTGGTGGACTCTTCTAGAGGGTAGAAATCATGTTTTTTACCTAAGTGTTATTTTTCGTGGTCGTCTTTGATCTAAACATGGGTTTTTTTATGTCGTGACCTTCAAAAACTCTCCTTTTGCTAATCGCGAATTTTTGCTCGTGGTCACATTTTTTTCTAGTTTGTGGCGAAGTTTGTGAGTTCTTTGGATGTGTTTTGTTCTTGCAACGTGGGTTTGCAAAAAATGCAAGGGCATATTTTCCTATTTTTTTCAACCTGTGACCTAGGGTTTTATGAACTTTTGTTCTTGTTGATGGTAGTTTTTTGGGGTTATCATATGATTTTTTTAGTTGTTTCGTGGTTGTTGTTCGTGAGAAAAAAACAAGGGTTTGGCGACTTATTTTTGGGTCTCTTTAAAGATTCGTGGGTTTTCACTGTATTTGTTGTTGGAGTTTGTGTTTTTTTCTTGCCTTTCTTGTGACATCCAAGGTTTACTAAGACTTGTGGAGTTTTCTGAGATGTTTAGCGATAGTTTTGTACTCATTTCTGTGGATGACATGAAGGGTTTCCTGCAAATTTTGTGAACCAGCTAGGGTTTTGTTGATGAAAAAAAAATTGTGCCAGTTTTGATAGAATTTTTTTGGGAAAAATAAAAATTGCAGAGTTTTTTGAAATTTTTTCTAAAAAAATTTGCTAAAAGAGTTTTCGAAAAAATTTCTATAACAATTTTGTAGTTTTTGGAGGATTTTTTTTGAAAAAATCTTACTTTTTAAGAGTTTTCAAAGGTTTTTTTGAAAAATCTTACTGTTATCGAGCCTCTTTTTATGACGATTTTTCAAAATTGTGAAGTTGTGCCAGCTGATTGTCCAAGGTTTGTGCCAGTTGATTTTTGGAAAATGGGAGGGATGGTTGCTTAGTCCAACGTCATGTTGGAAAGTATGCAGAGGTTCAATGGAAAAGTTATACTACCTAGAAGCAGAGGAAGCTCACAGTTTTCAAGTGTTGGTGTCTAGATTTGGTTGTTCTGCGGGAAAGGATCGGTAATCACAAGGCGATTATGCTTCTCTAGTTATCAATCACCGATGATATGTTTCTAGAAGATTATGGATATACTTAGTTTTTGTTTGTATGATGACCATTAAGGGAGGGTATTAAAATAATAAATGTAATATTAATGGTCATCTTAGCTTTAGTTAGTCGTTAGTTAACTTAGTTAACATTTAGTAACTTCCGTTTGCACTTTAGTTCATTTTGGCTTCATTTTGTTTTTTGTTTTAGTTTGCTTTAGTTAACAATTGTTTTTAGAACATCGTCTTGTAAATTTCTTTGTAAGGAGCTTTCGTCTCCTTTTGTAATCAAGTAATTATGAATATCAATTATCTTTTCATTGATAAGATATAAATCTTGGTTTAGGTCCTACAACAATGTTAGTTTCCAACATAATCCATGAGGACAACTATTATCCATAAGAGTTAGAAATCAATAGTATTAATAATCATCTTAACATATTCCTATAGTAACCATATTAGGAATTTGATAGAAACATCACAAATCGTAGTCTCAAGGATAGCTATTCTTGTATTGTGAGAGCATGGAAGGTGGGTCGTCTTTCCATCCCTTAGTCCACCTTGGAGGTTAGTCATCCTCCTTGATCAAGCCCAGGAGCACTAATATGCCTACTAGCCCATGATGCCTAACCTCCTATGGGTGGCGTGCTTGATAAGATCATGGAGCCTACCTCCCTTCCACCAAGCCCAAGAGCACACATATGCCTCTCGACCCATGAGGCTTAACCCCCTATGGGTGGTGTACTTGATGGCAAGTTTGTCGGGCCTTCACCTCTCATGAACTCGAAAGGTTGATTGGCTTTCCCGTTTTGCAATCATTTCTATTTAATTCAAAATAGGTTAATAATATGAATGTCATCATCATTTATTCAATAAAAATACCATTAATTATACTTAATGGTATTTACCGAAAGAATGATTGGATTGCCTTGACTATTTTGGGTTGAGAGATAAGGTTGATTGCTTTGACATGTTCTGGATCAATCCTCACCCCCTCCTTAGACACAATATTTCCAAGGAGATTTCTATCTTCCACACAAAATAAATTTCTTGGGATTCAAATATATCCCATACTTAACACGTCTAAAATATTGTAGTGATCATTTTGATCCTTGAATTATGTAGTTAGATCATCTTGGTTGACAACCATAATTTTATTTATAAGGTCTACAAAGGTGACATCCATATCTCTTTGAAATTTGGCCCCAACTTTCTTTAATCCAAATAGCATTTGACATATACAAGCATTTCCCATGGCATGGTGAAGGTCATTTTGTGCTTCTTAGAGTCTTTGACCATGACCTGATTGTAACTTGAGAAGCCATCCATTGTAGACATAAGCTCTAACCATGTTACTTACTACAACAAATGATCCATACTAGGTAGTGGATAATTATCCTTGAGATTTGATATTTAAATTTTTGAAATTCATGCATAGCCCAATATCCACATTCTTTTTTGACTAGAACAAGGTTTGAGAGCCACTCTAAATGTATAATCAATTTAATAATTCCTCCTTTCAACTTCATTGGTTCATTATACATTTGAGAGGCAATAGTGGGGGTGATAGGATGTTGCTTCTATCTAAATAGCTTTGAACTAGGATCTAATGGAATGGTATGCTGAAATAAATATTATCTATAAGCCTTTAATTCATCATAGGACCAAGCAAAGAATTTTTTATACCTTCTCAATAATTCTATCAACATTTATTTCTTTATTGGTTTTAATATTTTACAAATGTAGATCATCTTAGGAGTTGATTCAATTCCTAAGTTTTCACCTTCTACATCTTCTTCACTAATAGGCTTCTTGTTTTATAATAATGGACATTGTCAAACATTCTTTCTAAAGAAAAAATACCTCTTGGAATAGCATTTGTTTTGAGCTAAATAATTTCATTTTAAAAAAGACTCTCTTTACCTTCTTCATTTTTCTCCACCACAAGATTTTAGTCAATGAGTTATCTCTCAAAGTGACTAAAGCAATTCAAGAACTCATAGATTTATTAATCATCATTGAAGACCTACCAATTGTAAATGTTGTCTAAAATACTAGGTTTTGTATAAATTTCAACATCATACTTGTATCAAGAGAGGAGGTAAAGGAAGCAAGAAATATTGAAGATAATATAGCAAGTGCATCAACTATTATATTATTATCTCTCTCAAAACATTTGATTTTGAATGCATCAAACACCTCAATAGTATCCCACACAAAATTTCTATACATTATGGATCTTTTCTTCTTTTGCAACATACATTCCCCTAACTTGAGACATCGCGCACTCTAATATATTTGATTCTATATTTGAAAGGCATATTCAGACCAAGCAACAAAGCTTCATACTTGAGCACATTATTGGTGCATTCAAAGCATAGCTTGAATGTGAACTTATAGTTTTTTCCTTTGTGGATAGTAATACAACTCCTACACCATTACCTTATCTTGAGAATGTACCATCAAAAAGCATGTTCCAAGTGCCATCATTTCTTGGATATTGATGCATGAGAAATAAATCAAGTTCAACCTGCATATCAAACTCATCATCGTAATATCTCATTTCTTGTGAGATAAGAGGGATTTGCTACACACAAGTCTCTTCATTCTCAAGAGATTCTCAGGGAACGAACTGCCCTTATCCACCTCAACATAAGTTGAATGAAGAAATTGCAAAGGAAATGTATTGACGTTAACTTTTAGAGAAGGCTACTTCAGATACCGAGAGAGAAACTTCTAGATTTTTGCCTCCGACAGAGTAACTCTCAGCCAAAGGACGGTAGTGCGGATTCAAGACACTAGCGTGATGTGTTGTCATCCAAAGGGTGTGCTGGCATCTTGAGTGACAGAGAACTCAGGAACTCAAGCGGGAAAAATAGAGTTTCACTTCTTAGCCCAGATCTAAGGTCAGTTTAACAAAACAATAAAATATAGAACATAAACTATGAGAAAGGTACAAGGAGAACTTGGAGAAAACTTACCCTCAACTAGACGTTCAAGTCTTCACTCCAAGCTCGACTTTGCAACCTACACACAGAACGAACGAGGGGAAAATGTTGGGGTTGTATAGGGCATGCCATAGTCAGCCCCCCATTTTGGTGTTCCCACCTCCACGAACAACCAGATAGAATGAGAGTGTAACCGAAATGGACAAAGGCGGTAGTGAAAGCAAAACCCGCTTCAAGAGTAGAACCCACACCACCAAGTAGTAAATGAACAAAGAGAGCTAATCTATTCACAAATAGAAAAGAGAGAGAGTGTTACCAACAAGCCTCAACCCCCTTTCGAACACACTAGCACACCGTTGAATGCTTGCTAGAGAGCTTTGGCTGTTGGAGGGACCTCAATCCACTAGGGCTTCGCTTGTGAAAGTATTGTTGTCAAGAGTGAAAGAGATTCAAGAATGAATTTCAAGAGAGAGCTTGATCAAATGAATGAATCCCCAAAATGAGAGCAAATGAGGAGTTTTGTTGCATGCAAGGGCGGCAAAGAGTTGTTACACCCAAAAATATGACTGCTAGGACATGTGTCAAGAGTCAAGATTCGAGATTCTTTATTTCAAACTCAAAAAACTACTAGGATACTAGTGCGCCGCGCAAGCGTCCAAAGCATAGGTTTTCAGGAAATGTGTTATCAAACTACTATTGCTTCTCCATTGGTCCACATGGAGCTAGAATTGCGAAATTCTAACTCATGGGAATTTTTCCAAATGCGTTTAGGCATCATAAATGCTAGGTAAAGTGCTAAAATGTGGAATTGCCCCTAGGTGCAATTCTGCGACATTACATTTTGCCCCCACTTTAGTGGGCTGAATTTTGGAAAAAATTAGCCACACTAAAGTAAAGAAGAAAAAATTTCACCCAAACTTTGAAATTTTACGGATTTTCATGCTAAAAGAGAGTGCCTTAGAGGTCACCGAGGTTGAGCCAGCCAGTATTGAAGGTGCCCCCCAACAACTGAGCTCGACAAGCAGTGCAAAACTGGTTGTGAAGAATAGCACGAAATTATACTCTGCAAAACTCAAATTTAAGTCTGTTTCAAAAATCGGAAGAAGCTACAACGGCAAGAAGAATGGTCAAGAAAAATTTGATGATTCAAAAGAAAAATGTGGTGAAGAGGTGACTATATGCCCCCACCTGAGTTTTCCCCCAGCTAAGTGGGGTAAAATCAGGAGAAACTGGGGAGCCACAAACTCCAAGAAAATGGGCCCTGGAGGGCCTATATATACCTAGTGTGCCTCGAGAAGGGTCATTTGCACTATTTATCGCAAGGATTTTATTGAATTTTGTGAGAGAAAATTCATCAAAATGTCGAGCAAATGAGGTTACGAGGATCCAAGGCTAGACCAACTATGCGCGAACATCGTCAAGGGCATCGAGGTTGACCATGTAGGCCCTGAAACCCCTTCGTTAGTTATTTTTGAGTAATTTTTTAGAATTTTTTGGATTTCAAGGTGAGCAGGCGTCCTGGGCGCGTGCACGTGTCTTCGGCGCACGCTAGCATCCAAGATGGGTGCTGGCATCCTGAGGATGTGCTAGCGTCCAAGGGGCATGTTGTCATCCCAATGCCATTAATGGCAGTCGGGACGCTTGCACGGTGCATAGACATTTGTACAGTGCGCACACGTCCTTCAACATTTTTAACTTAGAATTTTTTCATAACTTCTTGTGTACTGATACATATTTACCTTTTCTTTTGCAGGACTACCCAGAGATTAGGGAGCACCCCAGAGGGCAAGTGCTTCACCTGTTACGAGACCAGAGGGATCGCCTAACTGATGATGAGGTCACACACCTACAGCGGGTCGGGCTCTAGCATGTATATGCCATGCCAAAGATGCTCCATCATGACCGCATGTTGATGGAACTAACGGAGCAATGGGAAGCCACGACCTCCAATTTCTAGTTACCTACTGGAGAGATGACCATCACACTAGAGGATGTTTACCGCATCCTCAGGCTCCCCATCCATGGTCGACTAGTGGTGATCAATGATACACGCTCATCACATGAACGATTAGACGAAATCTTATACTGCTCTAGCCGAACGAATGGCAGGGACAGGACAGGGCACATTTACACCCAGTTGTTCGACCAAGCCCGAACCACTACCCCTCTGCTGTGCCGCATCATGGTGGTTACAGTTGCCATGAGGGTCACCATTGATGCACGAGGCTCTCACCTGCTCAAGGGCCTCTCCACACTATTAGGGCAATGATGGAGCAACGTATCGTTTTCTCCTGGGGGCGTAGCATGCTGGCACACGTCTACCAAGAGCTTGGCTGATACGTTCATTATGAGCACCGTAGCCTCACAGCATGCACACTTCTTCAGGTGTGGGCTTTCGTCCACATCACTTGCACAAGGCTAGAGGGATATCTACAGGTACGAAACTACACTGTCCCTATGGCCCACTGGTACGAGTTGATGCGGTAGTGGAGGCACGATGATCTGCAGTTCTGGCAATTGCAATTCGATACATTGACACCAGATCAAATCATATGGAGACCCTATTGAGCCTTTCGGTGGGTGGAAGATCGCAGGTTCCTCCAAAACCTACAGCGCGACCGATTTATCCTTGTTCGCACAAATTATATTATTATGCCATATTACTGGAGTCGTGTCATGCGGCAACATGGAAGGGTTCAGACCATTCCCCCTCCAGTGCCGACATACACCCGAGTTGTACGGAGCGCGGCGAGGCCTGAGGATCATCCACACCCTACTCTAGCGGATGTGGTTCTCTCGAATGACGATGCCAACGACACTAACCTACTGCCGATGGGCACATTAGACAACGTTGGCATGGATCGATCCTTTACGGCATGGTGGGTAGCGCACCATCCTGCCCCAATTTTTCCAACGGATGCCCCTAGGGGAGATTCGGGCTTGCAGGGGAATGTGTCGCCACAGCTAGCCAGTCTGAGACAAAAGCGTAGAGGCAGTGGCGATGAGGAGGAGTAGGAGCAAGAGGCCAAGGCCACGCCGCCGAGATCTTGGAGGCAGTGGAGGATGTCATCCCCTCCACTAGCTACACCTATTTCATCGGCCCCACCAGCCCTTGTCGAATTTGGGGCGGCTCCTAACACCGATGGTGTAGGACCGAGTGCACCTCCTCCCCCTAACCCATTTTGGCAACCAGGGGACTAGCCAAGGGACCCAGGTATGATAGTTATTTATGTTGTATCATTTCAACATTTCTAGTTTTAATCTCATGTATATACATATCATGTTTTGATTTTATACATCCATGATACTAATATACCTTTTGCTTTTGTGGTTGCAGTGGATACTCAAGGATAGATTGGGTTCTTTACCCAGTGCATATCGGAGGTGGCCCATGTTGTGCCTATCTAGGGGACAGTTCTAGATGCCTATCAACCAGCTTCAGGAGGATGACATGTCCACCTTTTTCGAGCTGGTAGTGCATCTTAGGATTGCATACGAGGAGGCGCGAGTAGAGGTGGTGCAGAGAGCGGCTAACATCACCACAACCTAGGGGCAGCATGACTAGCTATCAAGGGAGTTGTTGACGACACTCTCAAAGCGATACACAGCCATGATGAGGGCAGAGGTCACCGAGCAGGCATGTGATTCCCTTCAGAGCCGCCTCGATGACCTTGCGAGTCAACTGACAGTCGTGATCCCGATAGGTAATCAACAACTTCAGCAGGAGTTGATGCAAGCGCGGATGAAGATATACTCTCTTCAAGGAGAGATCAGGGGGATGCACGCAGCCCTATTTGGATCACGCTCACACCACTCTAGATCTATCTCCACCGTGTAGCCCCTTCCTAAGCCACAACTGTAGCCAGAGCCAGAGGGTTCTAAGAGCTCCTATTTTGTATATCAATTTTGTAGCCGCTATATATATTTGTAGATCTTTTTGTACAGACATTGATACACATATTCAATAGCCACTCATTTTTTTACGACAGTGGTTTGATACATGTACATGACATTTGATATATATATATATGAGATACTAGTTTCGACATTATGGCATTGTGTACTTTGATGTGTATGTTCCTTTACTTTCATGTATGTTGATGCTATGGATGTATGTTTACATTAGATGCAATGATGATTTAATGAACACACATGGATGTATGTTAATTAAATACAATAATGATCTAATTGCCTTAAAATATATAATGTAATGCATGGATACACAACACAGTAGGATATATGTATGGGTGCCACACACACACACATGATAACATCATAACACAAAAAAAATCATGTGTTAATGAATAATGGATACAACCCTTAAAGAGTGAACATTACACATTAGACACTACACATAGCATCGACGAAGATGCATTGCATTAACAGTCTCTTTTAGAGGCGTTCCATCCATAAACGATCATCCATAAGCACCTAAACCATACGCGGAGACGACAATGTAAGGGCCTAACTAGTTAGGACTGAATTTCTCTCTCTGATCAGGCAGCGCATTTACATTTCTTTGATTCTCATAGAGAACCAGGTCACCTATCTTGAAGGTCCTAGGAAGTACATTTTGATTATATTGTATGGATAATGATCATTGATAAGCTTTAAGATAATCGAGGGCCTGTAATCAGTGCCCATCGAGCATCTCTAGTTGATGCAAACGATTAGCTCGATAAGTTTTGCCATCAATTAACCCTTTAAGGGAAACCCACAAAGACAAAATTTCCAACTCCAAAGGCATGATAGCTTTGACACCATACACAAGGTTGTAAGGCGTCGTTCCCGTTGCCGTACAAACACTCGTGCGATAGGCCCACAAAGCGTATGTCAATTGAATATGCCAATCGTTATCGTGTTTGTTCATTGTTTTGTGAAGAATGAGCTCAAGAGTCTTATTAGATGCTTTTTCTTGGCCATTGGGTTGAGGATAGTATGGTGTAGAAAATCTATGTTGAATGTGAAACTTCTCTAGGAATTTATTTACTTCCTTGTTCTTGAATGGCATACCATTATAAAAAACAAGTGTAGCAGGTAATCCAAAACAAGAAATAATGTTGTTTAAGAGAAAACTACAAATAGCCTCAGCGTTCGTGGATCGAAATAGGATGGCTTCAACCCACTTCGTGAAGTAATCTGTAGCAGTGATAATAAAAGTATGTCCTTTAGAAGGAGGTGATATATTTCCAATAATATCCAACCCCCACTTTGCAAATGGCCAATGAGATGTATGGTTTTGTAACTCTTGTGCAGGTGCATGAATAAGACGACTATGCTACTGACATTACGAGCACTTTTTAACAAAATCGAAGGAATCTTGTTCCATCGTTTGCCAAAATTACCCCATGTGTATCAATTTCCTCACCAGGGATTTACCACCAAAATGTCCTTCAATGGATGAATTCGTCACCCCAGACATCCTACAATCATACGAACCTACTAGAAATGAAACAGTCTATAAGTGTCTTGTATCAATCCTCCTAATTAGGAAAACTTTATCCTAGGAGTACTTAGCTTATCTCAGTTATCCTAATGTCTGAGTTTATGAAGGTCATCTATCATAAACACTACTCAGGCCCGATTTGACTTTGGGCTATCCTACTCTACGCATAGGTTTTGTCCTTCAATGGATGAATTCGTCACCCCAGACATCCTACAATCATACGAACCTACTAGAAATGAAACAGTCTATAAGTGTCTTGTATCAATCCTCCTAATTAGGAAAACTTTATCCTAGGAGTACTTAGCTTATCTCAGTTATCCTAATAACTTAAGCTAAAAGACCTTACTTGACTTTGTCTTCATTTCGATCCTAGTAGATAATAAGTACATCTACGTATTCTCCATATACAGAGACCATACACAACATGCAATAGTCATTCAAAATGCAAATAAATCCTTCCCTTTTATCTTTTTCCATTATTTCTCTTAAATGTAAGATAAGTAAACTTATCCCTTAAGTTCTTTACTCATATAATCCCTTTTTCACAATCCTTTAATCATTGAATCCGTATATACTCCTCATATGGAGATCATACATATTTCATACCTTAATGCAAAACACACACTAATGCAAACAGGTATACACTCCAGAAAACATGCATAACCATTCCTTAAAGTAATTTACTTACATGGTGCAACATAGAACCATTTCTTTGTTTATCTTAACTAAAGTATTGAGCTCAATGCAATTCCCTAACTATGCACATTCAATAATTACACTTTTAGATTTATATCAAGAAATACGCTCTAGAGCATGAAAGAAGAAACTACATGCCTGGTATATGCCTTTCCCTTTAGAAGATGAACTTGGTTGTGTTTCCAGCACCTCAGACCTCCAACAAAAGACTGTGAACTCAGAAATTGTGAAGATAATGTACAAAGGATGTCTCTCAGCAAATGGTAATATATGTTCTCAGAAAATATGAAAAGCTTCTCTCAACAATAATAAAGCTCACTCACAGCTCAAAAAGGGATAGCCACAGTAACTAGTAAATGCTGGTAAAAATTCACATTATCTTTCAAACTCAACAATACAAAATAATATAACCAAAACATAGAATGATTATGGAAGCTCAATAAGAATGATAAACTCGGATTGTTCAATGTCCCCCCTATAATGAATGGTAGGGCGTATATATATAGGCTCGAAATGCAACGGATTCCACCAATGGAGGCATGTGGATTGACAACTAAGTGCTTAGAATCAGTCAAAATGATACTTGGTGGATTCTTAAACCCTAAGTCATCATAATGGAAGGTGATTCGACTTCCTTTTAAGCCAGCAAAAGAAGAACTTTTCAACTCTAATTTAAAAAATGTCACAAGTTTTCTTTTGGCCAGTCGCATGAAATCAAATGATTTATTTGTTGCGTTCCTATGTTCACACGTCGCCATTTTGGCCCTTGAGATCAGCATTAAGTTATTCCTTAGACCAGGTCGCAGCCAAAGTTGCGAAACAGATGCGTTTTCATCAGGCGCACGACTTTTTCCATGAGTTTTCATGAGCTTTGCAAAATAAAACATATTTTCTTCCTTTTCAAATGTTCATTAAAAACAAATTCAACTTCTGTTGTTTTAAATATCTCGAGAAAAAGAACTTGATTTCAATGTTGAGGTTATTATTCTCTATAGCCAAAACTGAAATATTTCACCATTTTAAAACCTTTATTTTTTTCCATTACCTTTGTGTTTAATTTCTTTTCTATTGAATATTTTTGTGTCAATTACATTTACATAATTCACATTTCAATATTATTCATTTATATATTTTATCAAATATGTATTTCAATTAAGTGTAATAATTTTAAATATACAAATATATATATTTTTCGACATTTCATCGTGATTTTTATATATATTTACATATATGTAAATATTACCTTAATATTAGTACATATATTTTAAATATATAAATATATAATATATTTACATAGGTATTTATGTATTTATGTATATATATCCACAAATATAATCCCATCGTTAATATATACATTTATACATAAATATATATGTAAATTTACTAGATATTAAATATTATTTTCCCACAGATATGAGGCGGACTGAGTACATTTATACTCTTGTGTATACGTATGTATGCATATATTCATGTCGACACATGTGTATGAGCGTATCCGTCTGCTTAACGTACACATGTATTGATATGTTTGTACATATAAATACGTGTTCACAATGTATAGATGTATGTGCATTCCCAATCAATATTTAACATATATCTTTCATAGCATTCATACTTGGGTCATGGTATAGCAAGTTTGACATTAAACAATCACATCTCCTAAAGCATAAAGAAGTGAATTCAGAACCTTAATGTCAATAAACAAGCCTATGGACGACTTACCCTTATCTCGACAAACAGACTTGGCTTACTCAATCTATAGTACATGTGTGTGTATGCTCAATTTGGTAACCGTTACTGTTTACCCAACCAAGTTCCTCCCCGAATGATGTCTCTCCTCTGTCCGGAGGAACAGTCTTCATACCTGCACATCATGACATGACATCGGCTGTCATATGCTCATAACAAGGTAAAAACATCTCACAAGTTAGAATAACATTATTCCATAATTGTATGCAACATTTGTTCAAAATTACATCAATTGAAGTAACAATCAAATGTATCCATCATTAAATAGAACGCCATTATTGATAACAAGAACATCATTGTTTTATTCACCATAAAGATTCAAACATTACAATCAATTGCCCTATGCATTAGTAGCTATAAAATCGGGGTGTGACAGATTGATTGTAATGTCCCTTATATGGATATTCCTAGATTTTGCCCTAAAACCACAATTTCAATCAAAATAAGAAATGTAATACATTTAAGATTATAAATTTACCAATTGAAATGCTCTTGATAAGATATATAAATCTTGGTTTAGGTCTTGCAACAATGTTAGTTTCCAACATAATCCATGAGAACAACTATTATCCATAAGAGTTAGAAATCAATAGTATTAATAATCATCTTAACATATTCCTATAGTAACCATATTAGGAATTTGATAGAAACATCACAAACTATAGTCTCAAGGATAGCTATCCTTGTATTGTGAGAGCATGGAAGGTGGGTCGTCCTTCCATCCCTTAGTCCACCTTGGAGGTTAGTCATCCTCCTTGATCAAGCCCAGGAGCATTAATATGCCTCTTAGCCCATGACACTTAACCTCCTATGGGTGGCGTGTTTGATAAGAGCATGAAGACTACCTCACTTCCACCAAGCCCGAGAGCACACATATGCCTCTTGGTCCATGAGGCTTAACCCCCTATGAGTGGTGTACTTGATGGCGGGTCTATCGGGCCTTTACCTCTTGTGAACTTGAAAGGTTGATTGGCCTTCTTGTTTTTGTTAGAAATTAGTGTTCACATAGGTAATATTAAATTATTTGTTAGGTTTTTTAGTCATGTGTATAGATTTGATGGTTAGTCATATATATTGTTAAAATAACAATATAGTTAATGGTTAGTGTGTTATACCCGTGAATGGTATTCCGGGATATTTGTTATAATATCTCCCTATTAAATAGGAGGTTGTTTGGCTATGTAAGTGGCTATATATTAGCCATGTATTGAATTAAAATAATCACATTGAAGCACGATATTATTTGTGTATGAAAATTTTCATGCTTCTATTTGACTTTGCCCATATTTTCCAATATAGTATCAAAGCACGGTTGAAAGAGATATGGCAGAACGAAGTACAATGGTATTCATACGAAACTCAAAATTAGGGAAACGTGGTAGATAGAATAATGTGTTTCCTGTAGGATGCACCACCCTCTCAGTGTGTATTCATCTGATCTTTTATCAGAGCAATAGTCCTCCCAGGTTGTTTAAATATGCTTTCCTAATATCATATCTGCATATACAAATTTCACAGGGTTGATTGTAGGTTTGAGACACGCCAGTTTGGACGTCGATCTATATAGGCCGCTGAGGCAGTATGTGGTAATGCACTACTTAGAATGGGAGGCGTAGAATGTGGAAGAGGACTTGGAGAGGGCGAAGGAGTTACAAAACGAGGTGGAAAAGGTGTTTTTTGATGATGGAGGGCCTCGGATCGTAAGGTCAGATTTCACCTTTCAGCATACAAAAATTATAGGAGAAAATATAGTGGAAACGCCAGGATTCAAACTTGCTCATCGAATAGAGGTAGCGAGGAAGCGGACCTACTATTAGCAGTCTTGGTGGCAACGTCCAAAAGCATCAAGTCTATTTTGTAACTAAGTGTCTAGTATTGTAAGAACTTTTGAATTAGTGTTGGAAGAGATCAAATCGATGAGCTGTGATGTGAGTTAATTTAAGTGCTCAAGTAATAGCTTGTCAGATTGGCATGACAATAGTGAGGGATCCAATCCAATACTTATTTGAAGTCATCAATGTTTGAAGACACCGATCCAGAAAAGATAGTGTGGAGAAGATTGTGGCGGATTGGAAAGAAGGAAAGGATCTACCATCTTGCATCAAGCTACCATCGTTAAGCTACCTCATTGAATGGATCGCATCTTGCAAGCCATTTCCGATATCATCTCATGATATTTCTTCTTGTTGATATTTGTGCACTATTTCTGGTCTGCCCATGGTGTTGGGTGTTCTGATGTTTGGAGAGGCATGTTTTTTATATAACAATTTGATTTAATTGCATTGTACCAAGTTATAAAGTAAAGGCAGAGGCATCTATTCTTGTGGTTGCCAGTCCATAACAAGGAAAAGAGTACGCCTTGAGAATCAGAAATGGTGCAGAGCACTTGTGCATGCCAGCCCCATCTGATGAACAATTTGTGGAAGCTAAGAAGCAAACAGATCATGACGCTTCATTGTAGCTAGCTTTTATTAAATTGTCAAGAACTCGTACCGTTCACTTTGGGAGAAGTGAGTACATGTTATAGTCACCTATGCAATCATCAGTCAACAAATGTGAGTCGAGTCATTTAAAATAATAATTTCATATTATTTACTTTGGTTTTTATAGTATATGTCTATAGATTGAGTGTTTAATGAAAGTTTTAAGATTGAAGTTAAATTGTTATCAGTTTAGTGTCTCAAAGTGTTGCTGAGTCAAGTAGTATTATTTTCTTTAAAATAGGGTCCATTTTTATGAGTTGTCATTAAAAGTATGTCAAATTGTAAAAGTGTAAAAAAAAACTATAAAAATATAATTGCCTCAATTGTAATTGGACGCACTATCCCTTGTACGCGACGTCCATCTTGTGGGGGGGCATTGTAACACTGAGCCTATAAGCCAAATTTGCTAATTAAGTAGCAAACCTACTGTAGGATGGAGGCAAAGGAGGAAGGAGGACAATCAATGTCCTCTCGTCAGTCACCAACGATGAGGCCGCTTATCAGCTCTGGTGACATTTCATTTTCTATGTGTGGGTTATTTTCTTATGTAACCCCCTAGTGTAAAATATTGTAATGAAAAAAAGCACAGTGTAATGCAGTTCATGGATCTTGAAAGGGTTTGTGGGAGGATCCAAAAAACCACACGAGGTGGACTGTTGGTGGGTTCCTGTTCATGTCCAGGTTTGTGGTAAGCCTGTGTGAAAACCATGAAAGGTTGATGGGAGGTGCCTTTCGTTTTGAATCAAGATCATGAGCCATAAGAGTTGGGCCTACTGCAGATGTAAGGTGTGAGTTCTTACCATGTTCACACTAAGGGGGGGTGTTGGAAATTAGTGTTCACATAGGTAGTAATATTAAATTATTTGTTAGGTTTGTTAGTCATGTGTATAGGTTTGATGGTTAGTCGTATATATTGTTAAAATAACAATATAGTTAGTGGTTAGTGTGTTATACCCGTGAATGGTATTTTGGGATATTTGTTATAATATCTCCCTATTAAATAGGAGGTTGTTTGGATATGTAAGTGGCTATATATTAGCCATGTATTAAATTAAAATAATCACATTGAAGCACGGTATTATTTGTGTATGAAAATTTTCATGCTTCTATTTGACTCTGCCCATATTTTCCAATAGTTTTGCAATCATTTCTACTTAATTCATAATAGGTTAATTATATGAATATGTCATCATACATTTATTCAATAAAAATACCATTAATCATACTTAAATTTGGAAGCCATACTTAAATTGAAAAGCTGATACAATTATTCATAAAATCACTATAATTTCAACAAGATTAAATATTGCATTTATGACATAATTCCACACATGAACTTACTATTGCTATGTTGATAATCATAAAAGCAAAAAATTGATTCCTTATGTGTTCTTTAATTTAGATCCCAATCGATGTCTTGAATGATTGATGTCTTAGTGATTGATATTTGAATCATCGTTGTCTTAATGATTGATATTTGAATGATTTAAGGCTAGAATGGTTGATGTTTGAATGACAAATGTTTGTATGTTTGATTGATTGAATGAGTTGATAATTTATGAGATGATTTTCTAATTGATTGTTTGCTTGATTTGATAATTGATTATTGATTTGATGGATTCATGAGTGATGATTGAATGTGTTGATTTGACGCATTGGTGAGTGATGATTGATAAGTGATCCTTGAATGCTTGGAATGATTTATCCTTTATACTTTATTAGTGAAAGAGTCACCACTTTTCATAAGAATTGAGTCACCACCCTTCATTGTTTCCTTTTTGAGAATAATAAATTATTTTTCCAAATTGATCTCTCTTGCATGTCCTCCTCAAATGAAACCTTCTCCCCTTTATATCTTCCAATGTAAGCGAGAAGTCACACCTCTTCATCATGTCTACCCTTTGCAAGAGTCACAACCTTTCACAATTACCATCCTTTGAAAGAGTACAACCCTTCATAATTTTCGCCCTTTGAAAGAGTCACTTCCTTATTTTCTTCTCATTCCTTCTTCCATTAATCCCTCCTTGATTCATATGCTCCCTTCTTTTTTCCTTTTTCTTTTTCAAATGAACTCTTCTCCCTTTTATATCTCATGTTTGAAGGAGTCACAACTCTTCATTTCATGCCTTTTGACCATTTATTAAACTTAATTAAATTTTAATTATATTGTTTTATTTTTTACTTTTTTTTTAATATTTTAAGTTTATTATTATTATTTTGATAACCCAAGGTGTCCCTACGTCTCAACCTAGCGTCCTTGAGTGGTCTATCTTGAGATCAACTCAAAGGTGCACTCTTGGAATGGGGTAAGCTAAGGGAGGACTAATCCTTGGGGATGCACCAAACCGCTCGCCAAGCCAAATGCATTGGGTAAAGATCAAGCCTTAGAGTTGAACCTAAGACCTTGTGGAGCAAACCCGAGACTCAAGCCAACTCTACTACTTGTCCAGGCAATTTTATTATTATTTATTATTAAATCCTATTTCAAAAAGGGGACATTACATTGACCCAAAAGAAAAATTCACAAACATATGTTATATGACCATGACATAATGATGCTTTATGGGGTTTTTTACCCAAAAAGCTTTTCCCCATGTATATCTTGTGTAATGTGTAAAATTTATGCTTGTATGATTCTCATTTATTTTATTTTATATCTTGTTTATAATTATTAGCATCTTAAGATCCTAATTTCTAACAATATAACTATGAGTCTATTTTTAAAATAGAAGTAGAAGATTCTTTGTCTGGCCATAGTGATAAAATGGATTTAGATTTAGATTTAGATCTTAATAAAAATGAAACAAAAGAATGGGAAGATTTTTCCAAGATAGATATGCATGGATTTGATGAAATCAAAGAAGAACCATTAGAAGAAAATACTCAACTTGAGAATATGAGGCTAAATACAACACACATAATCATTTTAAACATTGATAAATTAAGAGATCCATTTGATGTAATATGCACTTGGTATGATAATTTCATAAACATGTTTGAGTCAAAACTATCATGCTTCTAGATTATTTTTAGGTAAATTAAGAGATTGGTGGGAAGGACTAATGGAAAATGGTTTGAGGCAAGAATTGATGATCAAACAAAAATATTAGCTAAAAAAAATGGGAAGAGAGGATATTGTTGAAGAAGGAAATTTCCATGGTTAAAATTGTGTTTATTAGTTATGTGTAAATAGAATAAATAAGGTTTAAGAATATTGTATAAGGTTATAATGTTTTCTATCATGCCAATAGAAAAAATCACAATACAAGTTTGTATCAATCATTTCCCATGTTAGAGAGACCATAGGAAGATGTGAGTATGGACTTCATTCTTGGACCACTAAGAACCCAAAGAGGTACAGTGTTTCATTTTATTATTATAGATATATTTTTAAATATGACACTTCATGGCTTGTAATAATTCACAATATTTCGCTCATGTAGCTACTTTAATTTTTAAATTAGTAAGGTTGCATAGATTAGTGGGGAGCATTATCTCCAATAGGGACACAAAAAATTTGGTGTAATTTGTGAAGGAATTTGGGCACTGATTTGGGTTTCATTTTAGCCTATCCACGAGTGGATGAGAAAACTAGGTTGTAAATAGAAGCCTCTAAAACTTGTTAAGATACTTATTTGGTAATAAACCAAGCATGTGGAATATTACTTTGGCACAACTAGATTTAACACACACCACCTTGGTTAACATAAGAACAATGAATAGTCCTCTTCAAATTATGCATGGGTGTAGGTCTAAAGGAATTGATGAATTGATAAGTATAATTGATTGACGATAACTTCAACAAAATACCTCAAAAAAATTCTATATAATCTTGGTGAATCCTGGCTAAGTGCATTAATTTTTTTGGCAAATGGTTCCTTTTTTAGAAAAATATTATTTTTCCTAGCACACTAATAGAAATTTCTATAAATCATGGCAAATCTTATTAAATATTAACTATCTATATTGTTAGAAATCTTAAATAGATTGAATAACTCAAGGAACTTTTTAAGAGAAAATCAAAGTTACACAAACTAGAAAAACATAAATGATGCAAACTAGAACTCTGAGAGATATGCAATGTCAAAATGATAGAATTGCATTAAGAGCTTCCAAGATGAAAAGACAAGCTAGGTAGTGAGTTTATATAGAACTAAGGAGATGATGGAGGTGGAAAATCCAACCAATAGGAATCAACCACTAAAAGTGGAGAATACCACCAAAACTAGAAAGTGTTCCACCCTTTAAGGAAGGGGACACCACATCACTTATCTCCTAGTTATTAAATAATAAACTTTCTTATCCTAAGCAAGCTTAATAAAAGTATAGGAAAAACCTATAACTAAGAGAAAATAAATTATCCCACTAGGAAAATAAAAACCTACACCAACATACATTAATTATCATGGTAAATCATTCATATGAATTTTTTTTACTAATTTGGCATAACCATAAAATTGAATGCTATCTAGATTATGGGTTCATTAATATCCACATAGTTGGTTTGTACAACCCTATATATATATATATATATATATATATGAAATGCTATAGTGGGGATCTATGGGCAACAACCATCAATGGGGTCAAGGGGAAACACCCCATGTGGGGGTCAAAGGGTCAAGTACAAATCTACTATCGGGAAGGTGTTGCAATACACACATCCACTAAACATTTTGAAAATATCACAACATATAAAGAGACACTTAATTTCATGCCATTTTTAAAATCTCACACCATTTCTACTCCAATACTTTAACAAACCTACACCTTATATTATTGCACTTATAGACATCTAAAAATATCCAGGTTTGATCCTATCCTTTATCTAATTTATTCATAATTTTCCCTCAGTCCTATTTCATTTTACCCTAAGTCCTAACCCAATTTCCTAAGTCATAATTACTAATTCATGTCCCCTTCCATATAAATTTAATTAATAAAATTAATTAACATCCCCTATAAAGAATTTGGAAAGCTTGTTAAGGAAATCCCCAAATCCAAGGTATTCAACTTTGTCAAGTTAACATAAACTTTCCCGCTCCCTTTATTTTTGAATTTTCTCTGCGTCTTGTTCCTGATTTGATTGTCATATGGATCGGTCAGGCAGGGGGCCCAAAAAGGCTCCCCTATCCTAGAATGTTGTTCCCAAGCCTGGTGTGGTACTGGGTTATGTTGTTTCTGGGAATAAAGATAATGTGTGTGATGTGGCTTCTGGAAGACAAAAGACTTTGGACTCAATTGCAGGTCCAAAGTCTAAAAAGAAGTAAGGGTGGTTGTTTCCCCTCCCTCTTTGTTTCCTAGTGACTTGGTTGCCTGCCTCCTTGTTATGAAGATTCTAACCTGGAATATTAGGGGCCTTAATAGTCCCTATAAACAATTTTTGATTAAGACTTACATGCTGGATAATAAAGTTGATGTTCTATTACTTCAAGAAACTAAAATGAAGAGGAAATTTTTTGAGAAGATTATTTTGAATATTTGGCCTAGGGCTATTTTTTTTTTAGTGAGGCTAATGGTGCTTCAGGGGGTATTTTTACTCTATGGAACCCCTCAAAACTTAAAGGTTCTATTGGTTTCTCTGGCGAAAATTGCCTTATGGTATCCCTTGAAGACCTTATTACCACTAAAAAATGGAATCTGATTAATGTTTATGCTCCTAATTCCCGTTGTGAAAGATTGTTGCTTTAGGATTTTTTGGATGACAATATAATGAGTAGGAAGGACTTTCTGATGTTGGGAGGCCTTATTGACTATTCTGAAAGTATGACAGTATAATGAGTAGGAAGGAATTTTGGATATTGGGAGGCCTTATTGACTATTCCAAAAGTATGATGGACTTTTATGGTTTCTTCTACTCTGTGGGGTTATATAATGTCCCCCTTTTGGGAACCCAGTTTACCTGGTCCAACAAGAGGCTTGGTAACCAACTAATTCAAGTTAAATTGGATAGATTTTAGGTTTCCTCCAATTGGAACATCTCTCAACACCTTTCTCTTTCTACCCTCCCAAGAACTAGATTTGATCATGATATTATCATCCTAAAGAGAAATGTTGACTCTATTAAAGGTCCTTTCCCTTTTAGATTTGAAATAATGTGGACCCTACACCCTGATTTTGTTGGCCTTATTGAAAAATGGTGGAATGAACCCTCAACTAGCACCACTATGTTTTGTCTTGTTGATAAATTGAGAAGAATTAAAGAAAGAAATAAGGGCTGGAAAAAGCTTACCTTTGGTAATATTTTTGAAACTAAAAAGTCCCTGGGGGAAAGAATTAAGGAAGTGCAAGATAAGATGGAGTCAAGGATGGTGGATGAATATATTTGTAACCTTGAATGCAATTTGAGAACCCAATGGTTTAAGATTAACAAACAGGAGGAGATTTTCTAGAAACAAAAATCCCATGTCCAGTGGCTCCAAGATGGGGATCAAAATACCAAATTCTTCCACCAATCTACTATGAAACACAGAAGTAGGAACATGACAAGACAACTTAAGAAGAAGATGGAAATTTAGCCACTATTGAAAAAGAAATTGCTCAAGAAGTTGTTGCCTTCTTCTCTTCCTTCTAGAATGAACCTGTGGTTGCCCAATAGGAATTCAATGATATCATTCAAGTTGTCCCTAAGGTAATTTCTGATCAAGATCTCAGGTAGATGACTAGAACTATTCCTCTGCAAGAGGTGAAAGAAGTTTTTTTCTCTTTTGGTTCCTACGAAGCCCCTGGACTTGATGGGTTCCCCCCGACCTTCTTCCAGCTATATTGGGAAATTGTAAAGTCTGATCTCTTTAATGTTGTTAGAGACTCCTTCAGATCTAGTAGGCTTCTTAATCAACTCAATGCTACTTTCATTGTACTCATTCCTAAAGAGGTTGAGGTTTCTTCTATGCATGACTTTAGACCCATTAGTCTTTGCAACACTTTGTAAAAAAAAAAATTCTAAGATAATTGTGTTAAGATTGAAAGTTGTTCTAACCAAAATGATAGCTCCTAACCAGAAAGGATTTTTTCAAGGAAGAAACATTTTGGATGGAAATAAGTACCCATGAAATTCTCCACTCTATGGACCTTAGTAAAAATGTGGGGATGGCCTTGAAACTTGAAATTTCTAAAGCCTATGACTGAGCTTCATGGCCTTTTTTATTTGTTGTTCTCGGTAAGTTTGGGATTAATGGTAGATTTCTAAAGCTTATCACTGCCTATGTTACTACCCCAAAGTGCTCAATTTTGGTGAATGTAATTCCTTAGGGCTTCTTCTCTTTTGGTCGTGGTCTTAGGCAAGGGGACCCTCTCTCCCCATACCTCTTTATTATTGTTTTTGAGGACCTTGGCAGAAACATCCAAAAACTTCTTGATTCTAAGGTGTTGAAAGGTGTCAAGGCTGCCTCTTCACTCCAGCCTGCTTCTCATCAGCAGTTTGTTGATGATACCATTTTGTTTGGTGAAGCTTTGATTGGAGAAGTTGTTCAATGGAAATGCATCCTAAATGACTATGCCATTGCTTTGAGTTAGCATATAAATTACAACAAGAGTAGGCTATACTTCTTTCATGCTGACCAAATGGTGAAAGATAGAGTTGTTCGAATTTTGGGCTGTCAAGAAGCTATTTTGTTGGTTGCCTACCTTGGCCTACCCCTGATCTCTAAAAATATAAAGAGCAACTACTAGAACCACATTATTGAACAAATTCAAAAGAAGTTGGCCGGTTGGAAAGGAAAACTTCTGAGTCAAGCTGGGAAGCTCCAACTATTAAAAGCCTCACTTCAAAATATTTTAGTGTACTACTTGTCACTATTCAACATCCCTACCTTTATTGCAGAGAAAATTGAACAAATCCAAAAAAGATTTTTATGGTCGGGAACTTAGGAAAGAAACAAAATGGCGCTTGTGGGGTTGGAGAAATTATACACTCCAAAATGTGTAGGTGGATTGGGGATAAGGCGAATTAAACTATTTAATAAAGCCCTTGCAGCCAAAGTGGGATGGAATTTTTTGGAAGGAACCAAAGACTGGGTCAAGATCCTTAAAGCTAAATGTCTGAGAAATACAGATCAGGGTTGTTTCCTCACCTCTTCTAATTTTCCTTATGGTTTTGTTTTCTATAACCATTTAATTAAGACTAAAAGTATGCTAAGAAAGGGTGCAAGAATGTGTATTGTCAATGGTATGGAGATTGACTTCTGGAAAGACTTGGAATAAAGGGCCCCTGTGCTCTCATCACTAAATGACCTCAACCCTTTGAAACAAAGACTGTCCAAAACTTGTAGCAAAAAGGTTGTTGGCTATATTAACTGGGAGGAAGCCAAGCTGAGGTGGATGGACTTTAAAAACTTGCTCAAGGGAGCTAACCTAAGAGGTGATAGACAACAAAACTGGGAGCCAACAATGCAAAGGTTGAATTGCTTAATTGGGGAGGATACTTGGTTCTCTAAAGACAAGCAGGATGAAAGACTATGGATTGATAACCCCTTAGGCTATTTTTTAGTCAAAAATGCCTATGAGGAATTAGAAAAACCTTTAATAGCAAACAAGGACCCTTTGTGGGATAAAGTGTGGATAAAAAATTTGACTCCTAAAGTTAATTGCTTTTGGAGGGTTGCTTCTCATGGAAAAATCCTAACTATTGATAACCTGGTTAGAAGGGGGTTCCTTTTGGTTAACAAATGCGTTCTTTGTAAAGAGGAGGAAGAGACAATCATGCACCTATTATTCCATTAGATGTTCTCTAGAGAAATTTGGTCCTTCTTCCTCCCCTTGTTATGCACTAACTGGGTTTCCCCTCCTTCCATAAAAATGTTTATTGATATTTGGTCGCTTAGTCCTTACTCACACAATATCATTGTGGATCTTTGGAATCAAGTCCCTCCTTTTATAGCATGGGGGATCTAGAAGAAGAGAAGCAATAGGATCTTCAAGGAAACTGAGAGAAACAACAATGAGTTATGTATGGCCGTAAAGACTCAAATTAAGGAAAATGTGGAAGTAGGGAGATACAACTATTTTTCAGTTATGCCTTCATACAAGGAAATGAGAATCAAACAATTATGGGGTCTTCAAAAGGATCTTACAAATATTATTTGGACTACCCATTTTTCAAGGAAGGCTAGTGTTTGGAACCCTCTGGAGAGGGAGTGGATCAAATGCAATTTTGATGGTTGCTCCAAAGGAAAACTTGGCCTGGCAGGGGTAGGTGGCCTTATAAGAAACCATCTTGGTGACTGTATTGTTGGTTATGGGAAAAATGTTGGAATCTATTCTAACAATAAAGTAGAGGCTATGACTACTTAGGGAGGTATCAAGTTGTTAAGAGACTTAGGTTTCTAGGAGGTTATTTTGGAAGGAGGTTCTAAACTGATTGTTGATATTTTGAAGGGTGAAAGTGTTGCTCCCTGGGAAATAAGAGATATAATGGATAAATGTAAGATGCATGTGCAATTTTTCACTCATTATAGAATTCAACATGTTTATAGGGAGGGAAATTGTGTCACAGATATTGCTGCTAATGAGGCACTAAAGTGTAGCACTTGGTCCTATTGGGAGTATGGTCAGTTGCTAAAGGAAATAAAGGATAATGTGTTAAAAGAAAATTTTGAAAATGTTTACAACTTATGAGTTCTAGTTAAGGAGCTTGGGAGGGGTGATAATTAGATACGGTAATGGAAAGAGATTAACAATTAATGATCATAAGGTTGGCATGCTACAAATAAAGGTTAATGATAAGGAGATTGGCATCGAGCAAATATTTAATTTGGTAAAAATTAATGATTATAAGTTTGGTATGCTCAAAATCAAGGTAAATGATAAGAAAATAGGTGTCGGACAAATATTTAATAAGGTAATCATTTCCGAGAACTCTCTGTATCACATGTTGAATTGCAACTAAAATGCTTGGGTCATTTCAAAAATCTTAAACATGTCAAATGTATCTAATCACAACATTTTTGAGGCTCAACTCGAGTTGGATTTTCTAGCGGCATTTATGATGATGAAGGGTAATCATTCCAATTCCGTCCTCAACTTTCAGTTTGTGGTTTTCTTCATTGGGCAAACTGGTTTAAACAATCTAAATGACAACCTGCTTCTTACTATCTCTAAGGGTTTTCTCTACAAGTTTGGTGTCTGTTGTGGTGGTGAGGTCGTTGTTTGGGAGGGACTGAAGAAAATTGTGAACCAGTCAAAAAGCTCCAAAAGTTTGCAAACTTCTAAAATGGGTGGGCCTAGGAAATGCACTGAACCTCCTAACTATGTTGCTCTTAAGCAAAATTTTGATTTATGGGAGATGTTTAGAAGGGTGGGCATGGCTCCCTTTTTCAAAGCAACGAAGGGCTATAATGAAAACCTAACGACCAAGTTCACTAATTCCTGGAAAAAAGGGAATGTATCAATTGGGGCAGTGAAATTTGAAGTCATGACACAGTTCATAGCGGAAGCTACTGGTCTAAGCAATGATGGAAGGAAGATGGCTAAGAAAAGTGGAGCGGATTATCAAAAATTTGTGGACAAATTCCTGCATGATGGTGATAAGCTAACAAGGTTTCAGAATGGTTACTTGTGGCTTGAACTTCCTTTGCCATTTGCCCTGGTAAGCATGTTTATTATGCATTACTTTACCCTTGAAGGAAGGTATATGACGATCCACGCTTACCATTTTCCTATTCTTAATCATGTCTTCCATAATGATATAATCAACTTTCCCTTCTATTTGATCCTCGTTGCAGAAAAATATTGAGAATGGGGCGTCGCCCCCTTTGCATCAAGGTTTAATGCTAGCCCTTTACAAATTTTCTCTTTCTAAAAACCCCCATGGAAACCCGTTGTTGGTTCGACAGGAGAACCCACCCAAAAATGATGAAGAGGAACAAGGTTTAACCCAGGATGGTGACCAAATGAACCTTTCACCTAACCCTAGGTCTTTTATCCAGCATTCTAGTTCAAGGGAGGGCTCCCCCTTGATTGCTACCCCTTTGGCCATTTTTGGTACTAATTCCTTTGGTTCCAAACCTCAGAAAGTCGTCGTGGAGGAAACCCTTGAGTATGAGTTGCTTAGAGTCACCTCAGAAAAGAGGAAGCATTCATCGTTGTTGCTTGAACCCCCCAAGAAAAAACTTTTGAAAAAAGACTAGAAGAAGAATGAGGAAGTAATAACAATTACTGAAGATCCAGAGGGAAACCAAAAGGAAGAAGAGGAGGATGGGCAGATGGGTTTGATGAGTGGAGGCCAAAGATCGACGAGGTTAGCCAAGGTCAAGTTTGCAGATAAAAAAGAGAAACATAAATAAATTGAGTTAGATGAAGAGGAGAATTTGACAATGGAAGAGTTTGAACCTCAGGAGGATGAGGAGAGCGAAGATATTGAGTTTGAAGATAGAGCCTATGAGATGGGAGAAGAAGATGTTGAGAAGGATACCGATGACAAGGAGGAAGAAATTGAGAAGGAAGAGCATACTGGTGATATGGAGAAGGAGGTCACTGGAGTGTAGGACAAAGCCCAAGATGTTTCTATTCCGGAAGGTACTAATGTTCTTTTCTTGAAAAGTAGGGTAACCTTCTTGTAGGTTCAGATGGAAGATATGGAGAAAGCGATCATCACCCTGATGAAGGTGACCGATGGTCTAATGCGCCATGCCATGGTGGGAGCGATTATTGGTCAAACTAAGATTAAGAGGAAGTTGATGAAGATCAAGAAACATGATGAAGAAAAGGACCTAGCACACGAAGATGACCCTGATTGGAGGGAATTTGTTTCCCAAATTGGTGAAAATTGGGAAATGCTTGCTAAAGCCAAATAATGGCTCTTTTGTTTTGTTTTGATCTCCTTTTTTTCTATCGTTATGTCTGATCTTAAACTATCGGTTCTCCGATTGATCGTCCTAGACTATTATTTCTTGTTGGCTATGTTATGGTTTCAGACTTGCTGGTCTTTGGTTACTCTCTATTTTGGTCAGTGTATCAAGTTTTGGGTTAGTAAGTGGTATACTCTTGTTTTTTATTATAATTAGATTGATCTTGTGGATGCTATTATTGGTTATATAGCCTGCATGCCTCTTTTGAAGACTTAATAGTAATTTTTTATTTTATTTTCTTGGGTCTTGTTTCCCCAACCTTTTTGTTGTCTATGGTTTTGGCTACTTTGTACCACGGGATCGGGGCCCTTCCCTGCTATTATAATAAAAAACATTCCCCATATAACCACCCAAAAATTAATTAAAATAATTAAAATATTTCTTTTTTTCCTCACCAATCATCTCATAACTATCTCCCAAAAATCAATTTCAAATTAAACAACTCTCAATTACTCTCTTCCCTCAATCTCTCAATTACCCAACCAACTTGATCCAAGCCATCCATCTTTCATCAAATCTCTATTATTGATCTCCCTCCTCAAAAACCTATAAATCCACCATCCATGAACCATTTTGATATCCTAATTTCATGTTCAATTACCCAACCAACTTGATCCAAGCCATCCATCTTTCATCAAATCTCTATTATTGATCTCCCTCCTCAAAAACCTATAAATCCACCATCCATGAACCATTTTGATATCCTAATTCCATGTATCATTATGCTATATTTTTAATAATCAATCACCCTCATTACAATGCCATGTTGTTGGTTCAAGAAACCAAATTCATCATTTTGAGTAAACCCACCATCATGGTGCAAGAAATATCAATTGGGTAAAATGCATTATTTTTATTCATTATTTGTTGATTTTTACGCTTAAATAGAGGTTGCATTAAATATTGAATAGGATTTCAATTTTTATTGTTTGAATCTCGTTTTGTTCACATTTTTATGTAGAGTACTAATTTATTTATTGTAATCTCTTTCCAAGAAGTAATAAGCACATAAATTTTTAAATATTTAGCCAATCTATAATTTGTGTTGAATCATTAGATTATTCATTGATCAAAAATTGATATCTTAGTATAAATAATAAATAAGATATCAACCATTAATTAATAAATAATCCAACAACATAAAAATAAAATTTGGATTAGCCAAACATTTTAAAATACATGCACTTATTACCTCTGGAAAATATATTATGATTGTTAAATTAGGGAGGAAATCAATGGTGGGAAATGAAGATTTATTCCTTCACATTTTTAGGGAGGAAAAAAACTCTTAAAGTTTAAGCAATGTAAGTTGATTTATTTTGACATGTAGAATTTTCTACAAAATTTATATAAAAATTGAAGGTTATTAGAACAATCATTTTATCAACTAAATACCCTTCATTAGACACTTGTAATCCATGCATGAATCATCGTGATTTATCTATTGATCACATTGGTGGGTAGTCTGATTTACTCCTCATATTATAACAACAACATCAGAAGAGACATTAAAAAGGTTTATAAAGTGAATAATTTTCACAAATTATAGACAATACCTCAAATTATCCATGTAAACATATTTTTTTAATATTAGTACATGAACTCCATGCTACCTGTATTCTTTGTAACGATCAAATTTGATGCTCAGTATGCCCTAGGTTTTAGAGGGGCCATGAGAATAAAGAAGAGAAAGGAAAGTACAAGTATTGTACATCACAACATAATGTTGGTAAGTCATGTTTGATGGTCTTATCTTCATAGTAGAACTATGAGGTTTGTCTCTAACTTAGCCTACATTGGGGGCTAAAACACAACCCTTGAAAATCTAATTATGCATAATTTATAAGGTAAATCATATCAAAATTTAATTTCAAAGAAAAGATGGCCCCTAAAATAAGTTAGTATATAATATTAATGGTACATACTCTTTAGAATTTTTATGTAATTATAAACTTTAGGTGGTTAGGCTCCAATCAGGCATCATTTACTATGGTGAAACAATTCAATTTAAGACTTTAATAAAATACAATTTGGAAAATTTAACTAGTGTTAACTACATTTTTATCAAAATGTAGTGATTTAGTTTCCCTTATAACTTGTCATATTAGCCAAAAATGGATAACTCAATTTGAACTATTTTCCATTCAAAAAAAACATAAAAAATATCTATGCATTTGACTTGGGAAGAAGTGATAAAGTAAATGATTTTATAAAGAAATATACATGATTTATACAAGTAAATGATAGTTTGAAGGAGACCACAATAAAATACAAGAAATGTGTTGATCTTGATTGGATAAAACAATAATTTGACGTTGGAAAGTTAATCCTAGCTCATTTGAGTAAGGAAAAGTTCCCAAAAGGAACTTATAACATTAAAATGGAAAAATAATAGAACTTCTAAGATTTTGAAGAAGCTTGCAAGAAATATGTACAAGATGGAGTTTTTGGAAGGAGTAAATATCTTTGAAATCTTCAACAAATTGTCGATTTGTATCCTTATTATGAAGGAGAAACAAGTGGATGTACAATTACAACTTTATAGTTTTCAATGGAGGATTGGGTACAATAGTTGCTTGAAAAGAAAATGGATGAAGTATAGAAGGGATGATTGACTCTAGAGTAACTAAGAGTACAAGAGGGAAATAGTACAACAAATTAAATTAGTGAAATGGAATAACAAGACACCCAAAGATGTAACATGGTTGAATAAATCTAAAGCTACTAAGCTTGGAATTTAAATTCAATAGTTCATGAAATATCCATCAACATGAACTCATCGTTCATCTTTTTTATCTGATGTGTGTGATGTAGGAGCATTTGAATCAACAAGTGACTCACATCACTAAAAACATTATAGGTTACATTTGAATAAAAAAATAACTTTCTTTAGTTTTGGTTGCTTTTGTCTGTTTGGATTTCTTCATATTTGCATATTTAGAAGATTGGTATAGGTTGCCGCTAATTAGGTGCAAGTCATTATAGATTGGATACATGTTGCTATAGATTGGGTAAAAGTTGCCTGTAGGTGTTCTCTTCAGCTACATGCCTACTTGTAACTTTGATACAAATTAGTTGCAAGTTACCTACAAGTGAGCTACATGCTACAAGAGTCTTGAAATTTTGTGCCTAAATGGTAAAAGTCTCCCAAGAATATTTTTCCAACTTCCTTTTGGCCTTTGGGTGACATTCTTCTCCTAAGATTAATTTTGGAGTGATTTTTCATTCTATACAAATATATGATAAACAATGGAATAAATACAATGTGGTTATATATGCTTTGTAGAGTTGTAAGTTCATTGCTTCACTTGTTTTTGAGCAATTTGAGTGCTCACAACATGATGTATGGGTTATGGAATTTGGTGTATGTAGTTTAATATCTTCTTGGAAATTATTAAACTTCCCCAAATGGTACCAAATAGTGCCTTTTTTTGTTCTAGCAATGCTAGGTCATCAAAATACCATCTTTTGGTATTTATTTGTGATATCAACTATGAATGTTCACCTTCCTTTATTTTTGCAGTTGTTCTTATTCTTTAGGATAATATTTTTCTTATAGAACAGCTTTTTGGTAGTAATTGGGGCATAATCTTGGGTAGCTAGATAACATTTCTTGTTTAGTTATTGTGTGCCCAACACATGGAGCTTCTTTGACATCATGGAGTGGAAGTTATGGTTCAAGAAAAGGAATGCACAATTGAGTGAGAGTTTACATAAAAAAGTGGAATATTTGGGGAAAAAAGAGAGGTTGTGCTATAGTGGAAAGTGTGGGGAAAAAGCAGAGTAGAGACATCGGAAAATAGAGGGGGCGCAATATGATAGAGAATCATCCATATAGGAAAAGAGTAGTTCATTTTGATTCATTCACGTATTATGATGATAAGGCTCAAAGGAACATGTTTGTAAGCTAATCTAAGGTACAATTCTCAATTTAATGCAATTATTGTTTGATTTTCTTGATGTGTATAACTATTGACAAGTGTTAGATTGCTAGGTTTAGGTCATTCTTCATTGAACACCCTTACCTAAACTATATTATAAATGTCAACCACTACATTACCCTTGTTTGATATTACTTTTAGCAAAATAAATAGTTATAGTTAATAAATAAATTCAATAAAACTTATGCTCTTAGAGTAGTTATATATAATGGATTATAAATTATATTAAGAAAATATCAAATGTTATTATATGAGGATTTAACTTGTCTGATTATACTTTTATAACTTTTGTTTTGTTAAATAGGTTCGAGAAGCCTTATAAATATGAATAAGCTTCATAAATATGCAAAGGCTTTTCTATTGATTGTTGAGGGAGATGATATAATTGTGAACTTTTATTTGTTTTGTTGTAATTAATATGTAGTATTAAGAGAACTAGTTTTCACAATTTATATTAGTAATTTATAAAATATTTTTTAAAAATATATTAAATTTTAATGACTTTTTGGTTTAGTTTTGGACCATAATGTGGTTTATTATGAGAGATAACTTAGATAATATAATAAAGGTTGCAGATGCCAAACTACATATATAAGTTCATAATGTTAAAAAAAATTGAGTTGTTAGAGAAAGATCAAAGGGGGTCAAAATAGAGTGAAATGATACAAAAAGTATTAGTTGTTTCACATTATTTTTGATAAGGTAAGCATGATTTATAAAGCATTGTACCCTTACACAAAAGGCCCCAAGGGCAAAGAGTTAAAGCAATAAAAAGTCCAAGGTCACAAGCTACAAATCGACCAGTAATAGTCAAGTCATTTGTTTAGTGTTAAGTTGAATAGCTTATAGAAAAACTTATCAAGGATCAAGTTTTGTTGGGTGCTTCTTACCGAGAATGAGTCTAAGATTGCACTCCATTGTATTTGGATGAATTTAGTGGAATTCATGCCTTGGAAAAATTTGACAGATTATTTATCCCTTATAAATTGAGTAGAGAATTGAGTAGAGGATTGTGTCATTGGACAAATTGGATGAGATGCATACCCTTTAAAAGCCAACGCTAGTATGTGGATGCATACTATCTCTTATGGAATAGGCCATGACTATGCCTAAATGAATTTGGTGAAATTCCTATCCCTTATAAGTTAGGTTTGGGGTGCATATGCATATATGCCTTATGGGATGAGGCTACGATTATGCCCAATTGAATTTGGTGGAATACATACTACCAAAGTTAGGATGTAAATGTATACTACCTCTTCTAAGATGAAGTCATGCTTATGCCTAAATAAATTTTATGAAATGCATTCCCCTTATAAACTAAATATAACAAAATGAATATACATTGTAAAATGAGTCTAAAATTGTGCCTAATTTTTTTTTACAAGAGTACATGCTCCTTTGTACCACTTTCTTATAAAGTAATGCTAAGCTTTACAAACAAATTTTAAAGTAAATATCCCTTACAAGATGAATCCAAAATTATACGAATTATAAAGTGGCACACATTTTTATACATGTAAGCTGTACAGTCATTTTAGAGAGCTTGGATTAATACATAAATGTCTAATTCTCTACTATTACAATAGGTAAATTATAACATTTTGATTAAGCATACATCTAAACTAGAAGTATTCATTCAGTTACTTTTCCACAAGCATAGAGAACCAATCCATAAAAGTCACTTAAATATCAAACCTACCAATTATACCTCTAAATTATGAATCTTACTAAAGAATGTAATCCCCATTGAAATGATATGAAATGAAAGATTTGTAATAACGAGGCCAAAGCAACCTATGGGACCTAAGAGCAACACATGAACCTCTTAGGAATAGGGAAATAAAGCCTTATAAAATTTGTAATCTCCTCTCAAGATCTGTTCTTCGACAATGAATTTTGATCAAGAAGTTTGCATTTTTTCCTACCCTTTCCTCCTCAAACAAGGTGCTTAAATTGTCAAATTTCAAGGTGTCTTCCATAGGTGGTATGAATGTTGATGTACATTGATCACCCCATGACAAAGTGCCATATTGTTTCCACCACTCACCTATTGAAAAATCAACATATTCTCTTTTCCCACTCCTCTTTAGGTATCAACCATATGTCAATTTCACATCTAAGATGATGTGAACTAGTCCTTAATTGAGCTATCAACATTTTTCTTTCCACTTAATATCCACTCGTATGTAGGCTTTATCCTCATGGTTTTGTGTGGGGTTAAATTCTTTGATATAATAAGCTTTTTCTTGCCCTGTTTGTTTTTCCATGTTGTTGTGCATTACACACACCCTGCTTGAGCTGAGGACCCCTTCTTTTGGTTTTGCTTTTCGTCGGGTTGGTTTGCATTTCTTTTTTCTTTTTTCCTTTGTCTATTGGCCTATTGCTCAAAGTTCCTTTAGATTTTGGATGTCTCTAGGAGGCCTAAACGATCTGCCAAAGTTTCATTAAGTTTGGGCAAGTTGAGAAAATTTTCTTGCGGGTTGTCGTCGTGCAGAAGTCAGGATTGTCTATATCGTTTGTGTAAAAGTTGATGCGAGGATTTGTTTGTGGGATGCCATCATCCTGGCACAGTCAAACTTGGCATT
The DNA here is from genome assembly GCA_007258455.2 of Sequoia sempervirens. Taxonomy (NCBI): domain Eukaryota; kingdom Viridiplantae; phylum Streptophyta; class Pinopsida; order Cupressales; family Cupressaceae; genus Sequoia; species Sequoia sempervirens. The sequence goes on from VDFB02286295.1 coordinate 85,240, forward strand.
TGCACGTGTGGCATCAGCATTCCTTAGGCCCGCAACACCCTCGGCATCCACGTATTAGGTTTCCACAACTAGGGTTTTCGTTCGCGTGTTTTAAAAAAATTGCATTTATTACTACATTTATTACCCATGATTCTATAAGGACCTTGTGGGAATTGCTATGCGGGAAGCTGTTTGCGGGAGGCCACCAACTTTAGGTTGTTTTGACAGTATATTTTCAAATGGCATCCGCCTCGATGGTTTTCGCACTAACACTTTCCACAAACCTTAGAAAAATGCATAAATGATAGTATCTTTAACTTTAATGCTTTCACATCCTTCATTTGAGTTCGAAGCACAGGATTTCAAGTGTTTAAATGCATGCGAATATCCCTTTGCAGGAAGCCACATGCAGATTGCCAATGTCCACAAGCCGTTTTTATGGACTATCTTTAAGCAACATCTATATGACCGGCTTCCACACGGTAACTTTTCGCAAGACCTAAAATAGTGGAAATTCACAAGTTTAATGCTTTGAAATTACTTTAATTTGATGTTCCCTCATGTAGAGTGTATTAATAATAAAAATTTGATAAGTGTGGAACAATTGCGAAAACTTCATGGCAAGAAGCCATTTGCAGATTGACAAATCCTACAAGCCATTTTTACGGCATATAGTTAACTGGCATCCGCATTGACGACTTCCGCATTGAGACTTTCAACATAACTCAAGATGAAAAATTCTACAAGTGTGATGCTCTTAAATATCTTTGATTCATATTTTCCACGTGCCTAAATGCATTTACATCAAAATAACTTAATGATTTTCTAATGCATAAATCTTAGTGCGGGATGCCATTTGCAGAATGTCATTGCACCGTCGCCATTTACGGAATGTCATTGGCACCCGCAAAATGATGGGACCCACAAATGGCTAGAATTATCTAGAAATGGGTGAATCTAATGATTCCTCTTGGACATCTGATGCATTTAATGAAGTTTTATGATGATCTAACTAATATTTTGCTTCTCCTTAATTCATTAAGGTACTTATTATGTGTTCTTTGTGCAAGATTTATGGAAAGGGTTGAGAAGATTGACAAAGTAGGGAAAGGCACTAGCAAAGAATGAGAAGGAGAAGGAAAAAATGAAATATGAATTTCACATAGTGGAGTGTACCTCTAAGATTGCGATGCATTGGGAAAAAGTAACAGACACTGATTTGGGACAAATCAATATTGATGAATTCCGACAGCAGGTCTTGGTCCAGCCTAAGAATGAAAATGCATAGAAACTAAAGAAGACTCTGGAATTTTATATGACTTCCTATATTGTTTACCTATTGGTAGGAAATTTTCCATATAAGGGGTTGAAGTGTATAGGAAATATTAGATCAAGGAAAGGAAAAACTATTGTGTATGACTGCTATCAATGGTTGTAATACAAGAATTTCAAGAACTATAAGTGGGTGAATGATGTCTTTATCATGCATATTCTTCGAACACTATCAAATGATTTCAGCAAAAGATTATCACATTGTGCTAAAGCTTTAATAAAGAACTTTGGGTACCGGTTCATCCAGTTCCCCAAGCTCACCTACTTAAGAATCGAAGCTTTCTTGGGGTTCCCATGTCAATTGCCTAGATATCCAAGTGATAGGATAATTCTGATAGAGCTCACATGAAAATTACATGATTCACATATATTATTGTTATCAAAACATCATGTAGGAGTCCCTTATCCTATCACCTTTGGTCAAGGGTTATAGTCATATCTTACTGCCCTTTGTGTAGAATATTCAAAAAAGGAGATTTCAGAATATGATCTTGTGTTGCACACTGAACGAGGAAGCATAGACCCTTGGGGGAAGCTAAAGAAATAGGTTGGTAGACAACACTCTCACAAAGCACATATCAAGGACTTTTGGAAAAACTGTGATGATGACCATGAGGTTCGTAAATGAATCTATATGAGAATGACAGTGAAATTCATAAGGACGCTTGCTTTATTTGTTGTCCCATACCAAGTGGTAGAAGATGATAATACCCTTGATGAAAAGGAATTTAATGTTGTTGCCAAGGCTCCCTTACCATTAATTGATTGGTAGAGGATGAGGTAACAAATTTGGACACATTCATGTGCCTGGTGATGAAACAAATGAAAAAGTGGCTAGATGATCAAGTGGCTCAATTAGAGCAATAGGGTGTTGAACTAACATATGGAGAATGGGAAGAAGAAAGGGCTCTAGAAAGTGAAACAGAAAGTGGGGTTGAGGCTAGTTCATCAGGTGAAGCACTAAAATCTTTGCCATCCACTCAATCAAGAAAAAGAAAAGAAGTAGCGGAGAGACAATTGACTAAAAAATGGTTTATACTAGGAAGACGGTGGAAGGGCGAAGACCGCCAAAGAAGGCAAAGAAGACAAGAACCTTTATTCCTAAAATGGAGATGATAAAAGAAGATCCCTCTCCTCCCGAGGAAGATCCTAAACCACAATCACCTCCACCATACACTGTGCCATCCATTTCCACTCCACCTCTACTTCCTGTATCATCCTTGCCTACTGTGGACATCTCAGTCCACCTCACCTCTGCTATCCCAACCACATTCGTGGTTGTGATTGACTCTTCCTCATCTACCTCATCTTCCCCATCTTCCTCTTTGCTCCTAGCTCTACAACCCATTTTCTCCACCTTTCCACCCACTATGTCCACTATCCCTTTGGTACCAACCACTTTGCCTGAGTCCTTGTAGCTTATTTGCAAGATATGCCTCATAGTTTGTCAGATACTTTGTTGTCTTCAGAAGCAAAGCAATTGATGTCCCAAATGACTGTTGCACTACCAACTCCTCCTCCTACTGAGCCACCCAAGATGGAAGCTATTGAGAACATATGGGAGGAAATGCAAAAGAAAGGGAAAGAACAGCTTGAGGAGATGGTCGGTATAGTTGAGGAGTCTGTGGGATTGGATACAAATGATGATTATTACAAACATGTAGATCAAGGATTGAAATTTTTTGACCTAAATGAAGAGGTTTTAGATGATGAAGGACAACAAACTCCAAAAGAGGGAGATTTCAGTGGGTTTGATGAGCACTTTAATGTGGAAGCATCCAATGAAGAACATGATAAGGAGCACAATGAAGAGGATATTCGAAATACAAACCCAAGTGAAGAGGAACGTCATTCGAAAAAGGAAGAGGATGAACAAAATGAAGAGGAGCTCCAGGAAATAGATAAAGATAAAGATCAGTGTGATGAGGAAGCTCACTCAGAAAAGAGAGAAGATGATATGAGAAGGAATGAAGAAGAGGAAAATGTTGATGAAAGAAAGGTTGAATCTACTCAAGAAACAGGGGATGAGCATGATAAAGGGAAGGAAATAATACAAGAAGAGGAGCATGTTGAAGGAGAAAAGAACGTTGACGACACTCCAAAGTAGGGGGTGATGAGCCATTGAAGGATCATGAGGACACTGAACATGAATTCGACACTACATCCTCTGATCAACAAACATAAATTTGTTTGTGGTTTGAGTAGAAATTGAGAAGTAAAGATCTAGTATCATCACT
>VDFB02286296.1:0-21264 GCA_007258455.2 Sequoia sempervirens
TTAGTGTTATATATATATACAACATACACATATAGGCATGGCTTGAGTGTAGTTAGGTGATGCATCTGATACAGCTGGTGAAAGTCTGGGATGTATCGATTTTTTTTTAACTAAGGACAAAACAAAGCTTAAGAAAATGAAAAAAAAGGCACTTACCAATAGAGGTAAATACCTGTCTTCTATCCTCTACTCTTATCCATGTGCCCTTAATTGGAGGGTTTCTTGGCTAAGAGTTTGTCTAAAATTTCTTATGTTTTGTGGATATTTTTGTGTGTGTGCGTGTATATTAAGATATTGTATTTTTTCTATCCCAACCGTATCATATTCATAGCATTTTAAATAAATATCAAGTTTGTATGCTTCATACTCTAAGCTGAAATAGAAATTGCAAAAAAAATTCTTCTAGCTATCATGTAATCGATGGGGGTAATGGGATGTGACTTTTACTTGCAGTTAATTGGTTTCTGCACTCCCTCTTTATAGTCTAGCGGATCAATATATAAACATGACAAAACACATACGGACTTATAATAGCGAGCCTTATAATTTATAAACTCTTATACGCACTCTTCTCATGCACACGCCATTGGATTCGGTTATTCATGTATATTTTTCTGTGCTGGGTCTGAGTACAGGAATATTAAATTGGCCTTATGGCATGCGATCTCATTTACTCCATTTCAAGCTATAATCGTTGCATAAATTTTGGTTTTGATTGAAATGGCTTCCTTCTGCTAATATTTGGGTGCTTCAATAATATCATTTGTCATTTCTTCTGTAACGTTATTTTGCAGGTTCCAGGCAAGTCATCCAAGGAATGCTTTGACAGATTTTATTCAGCATTTCCTACTCCACCTGTCTCTCAACCACGTTCGAGGATTAAAGGGAGGACTTGTGAGTCTCCTATCAGGCCCTTTACTGATGATGTCAATGCATTGTTGAGGTCAGCAGGATCAACTGGCAGAACGTCAGGGAGCAGTAAACAAAAAATTCTGCTTGCACATAAGACTGTAAGGAAAATGCTGAGGAGTAAGAATGCTGATAAAGAGTATGAAACAGATCTATTTTCTGCTGTTGAAACATTTGATTCATCACCGCAGTCTTTCTTGATTCCAATTAGTAATGTACCTGTTACACCTGATAATGTTCATAAACCTAGCAAGGAGTCAACATTTTCGCAGACTCAGTCAGCTAAGTGGCAGAAGTCACTCTCTAGATTTTCTGAAGATTCTCATAGGCAAATTCAGAAAACACTTGTGAGTCCTGAAGTGCTGAAACAAGTAAAGAACCCTGCTCTTCATGATAAGTATATTGACTTATTGCATTCCAGAAATGCTGTGAGACTGGCTTCGGCTGAAAATACAAAGGTACAGTCAAAAACAGGGGTCGTTAATTTGCCTCAAACAGAGGCGGTTTGTGCAGCAAAAGCTGCAGTGGTTGCTCAGGCTCAACAGGTGCTTCAACAATCACGTACTAAGGGGGAAAAGGATTGCCAATTCATTGGGTATTGTACAAGTGATGGTTCTGATGAAGAATGTGAAGGGGATGAGGGTGGAGATGCAGCTGCAGTGGTCACTCAGGCTCAACAAGTGCTTCAACTATCACGAACTAATGGGGAAAAAGATTGCCAATTAATTGGGTATCGGACGAGTGATGGTTCTAATGAAGAATATAAAGGGGATGTGGGTGGAGAAGCAGCTGCAGTGGTTGCCCAGGCTCAACAGGTGCTTCAACAATCACGGACTAATGGGGAAAAGGATTGCCAATTAATTGGGTATTGGACAAGTGATGGTTTTGATAAAGAACGTGAAGGGTATGAGGATGGAGAAGGAATCTTAATATATATTGACCTCAACTAAAGATGTATCATATCTGTGATTGAGCTGTCTCAATTCCTATTGGCTAACTCATTTTATGGTCATTGCCATCAAGCCAGTAACTGCTGTAGTGAGTTTGAACAGGCATAACCAGCCAATTTCTTTTTCATGCCTTGAATAAGGATGCAAAATAGTATAAAAATTTGATTGACGCTATTGGAGGCATATGCATAATATCTGAACATGAATAAATCTCATCAGTTTGTTAAGATAAATGAATTTTAACTAACTAAAAAGATTGTACAATTGGGTAAACAATGAAGTGACAATTGGAGTTATTCTAACTTGACGCCATGGCAGAAATTCTGTTCATTGCCAGAAGATTTTTTTTATTCATGGACGTTGGAATGCATTTAGAAATGAAATTTAAAAACCTTTCTCTAATTACATGCTTCCCAATCTATTCTCAATGGTATTATGGTTAGTCTGAAGTGTGATTTTGCTGTGCTTGCAAGTGTCTGATTGATTAATTGAATGCATCCTTTCATTTATGTAAAATACAAGTAATAGACAGCTGATAGATATGCTGGGGCTATTAGAAGTAGTATTAGGAGTTCATCTTGAATCAGCAGAAAATAGTTAATAAGGTATACTTCTTTCCCCTCCACTCCTTGGATATATTTTAATATCTATACATGATATGAAAGCAAACAGGGTGCCATTTGAATTTTATCCTCTATCAAATTAGTTCCCAGATTATGGTACTTTTTTCATTAAGCTTTTAGTGGGATACCGTCGATTGGTAAGACCAAGGGGAACACAATGCATTTAATACCGATTCATATATGGAGTAAAGGGAGGAGTAAAGGGATACGGTAAATACCGAATAATTTTAAAGGACCAAATTTGAATTCTCTGTGAAAACAATTGTAATCATCTATAAGCATATGACAAATTATTGTAGAACTATATATATTCGTAGTTTTGGAATCAGATAGTGGATAAAGGAAATATGGCTTCAGCCGTACTCATCCAAAAAGAGGATAACTTCAGCAATAAAAACCTGAAAGCAAGTTAAAAATAAAAAATAAAAAATGATCCCGGTCTCCCAAATTAACATACGGATTCAACAACTAGCAAACCAGGCCGGTAAGCCCCAGAATTCTGTGCCTCTAAAATATCTTGAATCGAGTTGACATCCAATAAAAACAAAGGATGACCCCAAAATACTAAGCATGTTTATGTGGACCTGTTGATTAAGCTCCAGCACGCTTACCCATTAGTGGGACTAGTGTTGGGTTTCGTCATAATAAAATGCCTCACTTTCTAATGATTAGAAGATATTTCTAGGTTGTAATAAAAATAAAAGCTTCCACCACAATTTATTTAGGGAAAATGAGTAGATATCAAATAATCAAATTAATTAACCAGTGTATTTATTTTTAAAAAAATTGAAGTAAAAATGTCAAAATATATTATTTTCAAAGGTATCATTTTTTATTAGATTTGTGACCTTAATGGAATAGGTGTCTTGAAAATGGTGTCTTTATTTTTTATATAGTTTTTTCTAAAGACAGGTAAGCTAGTAGCATTCACAATTGGAACATATAAAATAAAGAATGGTTTAATCTTATCTTTAATTATTTATTGTATTGTAAGTTAAGTAACTACATGTTAGTAGAAAAAGGTAACACCTTGCAGAAGAGAGGATGGTATGAATAGAGAGAAGGATCGGGGCATGGGCAGATGCAATAGATATATTGGAAACAAATAAAAATCCTTTGCACAACCAATGGCAAAGAGGTGGGGGGAGCGTGTGGGGAGCGGGGGGGGGGGGTAGGGGAGGGCGTGGGGGGGCGAGGAGGGTGTAAATCAAGAGACACAGTGGGGTAAGTTGCATGGTGGCTTGAGGGTAGTAACTAACTAGCAATGGTTGTTTTTTAGAAGATGGAAGTAAGTTGCATGGTGGCTTGAGGGTAATAACTAACTAGCAATGGTAGCTTTTTAGAAGATGGAAGATGGACAAAGGGCATTAATAAAATGGAAAACAATTAGTGATCCACCAAGGCAAATCAAGTGACAAAGTGGCAATCTACAAACCATGAAGGCTGGTGGAATAATCAATCACCAAGAGCAGATAAACACTTCAAGAATGGGTTTGAAGTGCCTGCAAAGGGTGGATGGTATGGACGGTTAGGGAAAAAAGGCAGAGACTTTCCAATCAATAGCATCAATCGCCCATTGGTGGATGACATCAATCAAAGAACAAGGGACCAATGGGTGTATAAAAACACGAGCAAACAAATGCCTCCATTCATCATTGGTGCAAATGTGATCCGTTTAAACCAAGGGGAAAGTAATAAATCGAGTGGGAAAACCAAGTGGAATCATTGGAGGTCTCATGGGGTGTGGAGAGATAAGGATTAGAAAAATTGAACAAAAACCCTAGGTAAGGGAATTCACTATTCAGAAGCAAAGAAGAACAACAAGGTGGTGATGGTCTCCTCCAAGATTCTATAAAATTCAAAGTGCTTATTGAAGGATTGTGCTTTCTTTGCAAAATGGTGTGAGACAGGCTATCCAAGAGAGAAGTTGCAAATTTGGTGGTCAGATAGATGTGGAGAGGAGGTAAGTATTAAGTTTCTGTCAAGCAACTTCCTTCTGGTAATTCTTTCCTTAGAGCAAATTAAAAAATCCATTATGCATGAAAGAGCCCTGTTATGCCTTGCATAACCACCTCATTTTGTTTTGGTCAAAATGGGTCCCCCCTTGTGTTTTCTTTGTTTGGGTCTTATGAGTTGTACTTTTTCCTCCTAAGTCCTTGTTTCTTTTTGGTCTGGCGGAAGCGGATTAGGGATGGAAACTAGACTCAGAACTTTGTGAAGGTTCCAAGTCCAGGTTTCTGATTTGGTTCCAAACCTGCCCTTGCCTTGTCATTTTTCTTTGTGTTTTTGGTTTGTCTTGAGCTCTTGGGTCCGTTTCTCCCTTGAGTTGTCTTTTGTTTGCTTGTGTTTTGTTTTCTGCTCTGGAAGAAGCAAAACTGGAAATGGAAATGAACTTAGAACTTTGCAAAAGTTTCGAATTCCATTTTTTGTTCCGATCCCACTCCCGCTCATTTGCTTTGTGTTTTTGTTTTCGTTGGTGTCTTGGCCGGGTTCGATTTTCATTATGGTCCCGCTTCTTATCGTTTCTTTTGTCGTTGTCTTTGTGTCGATGTTTGTTCCTTTGTTGGAAGCGGAACTAGAATCAAAACCAAACTTGGAACTTTGTAAAAGTTCCATATCTGATTTTGGTTCCAATTCCGCCCCTGTTTCCCTTTGTTGTCTGTCCCTGCTGTGGAACCAGAACCAGATGTGAAATTGGATCAAGAGACTTGGGTAAAGTTTCTTGTTTTGTTCCGACTCCGTTTACACGTCCGCCTTGCCTTCAATTTTCACATTGGTTGTTTACTCATTTACGTTTTTGGTTTCGCGCCCGACCAACCGCATTTATTGCATTAATTACAACCTCCTCACATGCGCGAAATGCTTTTTAAATCTTAATTAAGGTTAATTGGCTCATTATCTTTATTGCTTAAGTTGTTTTAGCGAACCATAGCCTATGTAACTTAAGAGGAGCACGATTTGATTGTGGAGGCACATTGGTGAGCGGATTCTTGTTGAGTTTCAACCTTTCTTGGTGGCATTTCGAGGTAGGGATTTTTTCCCGTTCTGTTGGTGTTTTCATTTTCCTGTTCGTGGTGTTCTTGCACATTCACAGGACCTTTCTCGTGGATTTTCACTCATTCCCGTGTTTGTTTTGTTTTTTTTGCTTTTGACCGTTTGTTTTGTCGTTCTGCTGTCGTTTTCGTGGCATGTCCATTTTGCTGTGCCCTAGTTTTAACTAGGGTTTTGTTTTGTGGGGTCTTCTATGCTTTAAATGTTTTGAATTTGTTTGACGACCCCTTTGATCCTATTCCCGTGTTGATTCGGTTGTTTTCATGTCGGGTTCTTGATGCCCTAATTACCTAAATCGACGAGTCGCACAAACTAGGGTTTGTGCGATGACCTTTACAATGTTGAGCCCTAAAAGGTTTAAATCTTGTCTTGTCCTATTATGGGTAAGGTTAAGCCCCTTACTTAAAGTTTCCTTATGGTTTCATGTGACCCAAGTCTTAAGCTAATGTGATCGTGTCTTCAAAATTGCTTCGTTGGAATGGTAAATTGGCGAAAGCGAATCCGGGAACAAACTCAACCCATCAGTGTTTGCATGAGAGTTAATTCCAAAAACTAATCCCACTTCTGATGACTGTTGACTTTGGTCTTCACCCTTGTTCTTTGGCAGAAGCGGAACCAGAGTGGGAAACAAATTTTGAACTATCTATTGGTTTCGAGTTCGGTTTCCATTTCGATCCCTGTTCTGGTCTCGTTCCAGTCTCGATCCTGATCCCACCTGTGCTAAAAGTCTTTTTGTTCTCGATTCTTTCTTGACTCCGCTTTTGGTGGATGTAAAATTTGACTATGGAGGGTTATCCTGAAGGAATAGAGAATGGTATGAGAGGTAATGTATGATGTAATGATTTTCATACCTTTGTTGAGCTAATCTAGGGTTGTAGTGCATGAATAGAGGATGTTAGGAGCATCGAAGGAAGCTTCTCAAAGAAGCCAAGATGCAGAGAGTTCAAGACAAGGAACCAAGCCTAAAAAGACAAAAGTGGAATAACTCCCTTACACCTTGAGATACAAGCACCAAAGTCGCACTATTATAGCCAACAAGGTGGATTCAAATTGGGTGGACATCACAGATACAAACTTAGGCCCATTCAATTATGAAGAGTTGCTTGAAGAAACATTCACAGAAGATGCAACAGGGAGAACAAAGAGAATTGTTCAATGTGGGTTGGCACATGTTGCTTTCTTTCCTTTATCAGTCCAATGTCCAGAATTCATACTTACTGTAGCTAGGGCTTACAATCCTGCAACCAGAAAATGTGTAGAATTGCAAGGGAACATCATCATTGAACTTACTCCACAAATGATAAGGTTCATGTTTAATGCACCTACACCACAAAATCTTAGGCAACTTAATGAGGCAAAGGCACTACAGTTATATAGTAACAAAAAGGAAGCCGATAGGACACACATGAACAAAAAGTGGATGAGAGTTGAAAAGAAATCCCTGACAAAGCTTCCTGATCAACCTAAGAGATCAGATTTTAGCAAAGAAATTAGTGACATAATAATGATGCTTTCTAGAGTATTCAGGAAGAGAGATTCCTCACAATTCAAGGAGTGGATGTTTCCATTCATTCAAACCATTTTGGATGGAAAACATCAATTTGATTGGCCAATGATTTTATCAGAGTGCCTACATAACCAGATGCTCAGAGTGAGGGAGACAAAGAGCTTCCTTATCACTTCCTATGTGATATATGCATCTACAAGGAGGGGCTTTTTCCCTAGTTTGAATGCAGTTGGAGTATTGGGAGAAGCCCCTGGACAGAAGAAGGTGTGGGATCACTATGACCAGTTAACTTTGAAAACTTCTGAGTTGCATTATAGAAGAGTTAATGATGCATTCTTGTATGTCATCATTCATCTATTAATAGGAGATGTAGGGTATAGACTAAGCAGGGTTGCAATGGCATTCATTGCAGAATGGGGACATTGGTATATCCAATACCTCAAGTTCACCTACTTCAGGTTGGCTGGTTTCGATGGCCATCCTCTTTTACTGCCCAAATGCTGCAATAACATCATTGTTCTGATGTAATTCATCTATCAAGCTATAGGGGTTGTTACATCCCGATATTATAGCTACTATTGTATAGGGCAATTAATTGTAATGTTTGAATCTTGATGATGAATAAAACACGGTTGATCTCGTTAATAAATGAATGGGTTATGTTTAAATGATGTTTTCATTTGATTGTTACTTCTAAATGATATTGTCTTGATTAAATGTTGCATACAATTATAGAATAATATTATTCTAACTTGTGAGATGTTTTTACCTTGTTATGAGCATATGACTGCCGGTGTCATGTCATGATATGCAGGTACGAAGACTGATCCTCCGGACAGAGGAGAGACATCATTCGGGGAGGAGCTTGGTCGGGTAAACAGTAACGATTACCAAATTGAGCATACACACACATACAATAGAATGAGTAAGCCAAGTCTGTTTGTCGAGACAACGGTAAGTCATCCAGAGGCTTGTGTATTGACATAAGGATTTTGAATTCACTTCTTTATGTTTAGGAAATGTGATTGTTTTAGTGTCAGACTTGCTATACCATGACCCAAGTATGAATGGTGTGAATGTTATGTGTTAATGATTGAATGAGAACGCACGTACATCTATACATTGTAAATACGTATTTATATGTACAGACATATCAATACATGTGTACGTTAAGCAGACGGATATGCTCATACACATGTGTTGACATGTATGTATGCATACATACGTAAACACAGGTGTATATATGTACTCGTTCCGCCTGATGTCTGTAATGAAAATAATATTTAATAATACTGCCTAGCAAAATTACATAAATATTTATGTATTAATGTATATATTAACAATGTGATTATATTATGAATATATATACATAAATACATAAATACCTATGTAAATGTATTATATAGTTATATATTTAAATATATATATTAATATTAAGGTAATATTTATATATATATAAATATATATATATATATACATCACGATGTAATGTCGGAAAATATATATATTTATATATTTAAAATATTACACTTAATTGAAATATATATGTGATAAAATATATAAATGAATAATATTGAAATGTGAATTATATAAATTTAAAATACCTTGGTAAATTTATAAAACGATTTTTACTTTGAGTTATAAATTATTACTTTAAAAATATTTAAATAAATTAATGTGAAGGAAGTATCAAATACTTGATGTTTTTATTGATACGCATCAAAACTCGTGAATTTCACAATGGAAATATTTGATTTTGATTCAAATAGGAAATCGAAACATTTAAAGTTAAATATTTGAAATATTTAAACACTTTATATAGTGAGAAGTCGAATTGTTTTTGAATGAACATTTGAAAGGGAGATTAAAACGTTTTATTTGTAAACCTCATGAAAAAGCCACGCGCAGGAAGAAGAACGCAGAAAAACGAACTGGAAAACGCGCGTCTGGTAAAAACGCTCCAGAAAACGCGTCTAAATCGCGACTTTGACTGCGACCTAGTTTGCAAAATGTTTGAATGTTCTTTAGGCGAGTTAAATGGCGACGTGGTGAGTTGCTGTATTGACGTTTCATCTGGAACGGATCTTTTGCCTCATTAAAACCCTAAAAAAACTGAAAACGCCTTGTGTTGTCAAAAATCCGCCATGAAAGTTGAAAAATTCTTCTCTTGCTGGCTCTAAGAAGGTCGAATCACCTTCAATTGATGACTTAGGGTTAAATAATCCGCCAAATGTCTTTTGACTGTTTCTAAGCACTGTGTTGTCAATTGGCATGCCTCCTTTAGTGGAATCCGTTGCAATTCGGGCCCTATATAATGACGCCCTTCCATTCATTGTGAACTCACCTTTTGAGAGCAATCTGAGTTTAGTGTTTTCATTCCATATCCATTTTATAATACTGCCTGAGTTTTCCTGTATTGCTGAGTTTGATAAGCACAGTAAATTATTTCCAGCATTTACCAGTCACAGTGAATTAAAGTCAATTTTGAGTTTAAAGTGAGGAATTTGTATTGCTGAGTAGGAATTGAGTGGTGAAAACACGTCTGAGAGAAGAGTTATAGGAGTTCACTATAGAGTGAAATACTATCATAAAAGAAGCCATATTTAGCTGAAACTCCGGAAGCTTATTTCAAGGAGGAATTTTGAAAGAGCAAGTCTGGAACGAGAAACTCTAAAATCAGGCAAGAGTCTTCCTATTATATAACTTTTGTTTAAGTATTGTTTATTTTGCGTCTTGTGTTCATTGCTTTCAATTAGCTTAATAGGAAAGAACCAATTCGATGAATAAAGCAATGCATTAAAGGAGAAAATGTGTAAAGGATTCAATGATTAAGGGGAAAATTGTGAATAAGGGATTATTTGGGTTAAAAGTTTAAGGGATTAGATTATTTCTCTTGCAATCAAAACGAAATAATGGAAAAGATAAAAGAGAAGGATTTATTTGCATTTCCAATGGTTTTTGCATATTGTGTATGATCTCTATATATGGAGAATACGTAGACGTACTTATTATATCTACTAGGATCGAAATGATGGCAGAATCAAGTGAAGTCTTTTAGCTTAAGTTATTAGGATAACTGAGACAAGTTTAGTACTCCTAGGATAAAGAATTCCTAGTTAGGAGGAATTGATACAAGACTCTTGAATACTGTTTTCATTTCTAGTAGGTTCGTATGATTGTAGGATGTCTGGGATGACGGATTCACCCATTGAAGGACAAACCTATGCGTAGAGTAAGGAAGCCTTAAGTCAAATCGGCCCTGAGTAGTGTTTATGATAGATGACCTTCATTCGAAGTACTAAATGAGAATACTTTGGCCAAAGTAGTGAAAGGTACAATGTCCACCTAGTTGTGAGATAGTTGAGACTACACTGTCAGTTCATTGTGATCCGAGTACTAGATCGAGATTGTGAAATAGCAAGGTTCTAGTTGAGTAGGACACAACACTATGCTCAGTTGGTAATCGTTAAAGGATACCCTACCAATCTCTTCTTCGGGAGGGCCGCTTCATTGCAAATGATCGTATGGGGACCGCATTATAAGTCCGTGGTTGGCAAAAGCGCCCGAGTGATGTTTCTCCTCCACAGCAAAACGACGATGTACCAAGATTTGAAAGGACGGACTCCTGGACCTTCTTACTTCTATTTGTGCAAAAGCTTACGAGCTATGTATGTAATGTATTCCTTTTTAACTCTGATTTATATTTGCAATGAAAATGAAATTCATGAGGAAACATATTGTAACTTGTACATGTTTATCAATAAAGAAAGGAAGAAATTTATTGTAATATCTTTGTTATATGTTACTTTTACATGTTTTAAGTGAAAATTGGAAAGTTTTTAATTTACGTGAATTGGGTCGCAAGGTCAACCTCAAATTTGCTAATAAACATAAGCCTAGTTGTCATAAATTTTCCATGAAGCTTGGAGAGTATAGTTGTGCACACAATGTGGCAACAAAAGTAATTTGTGATTAATTGATCCATTTGAAATTGGGTTTAGGAATCATTTTGATCCTAAGCACGAGATGCAAGGTTTACTTCCTACTATTTTTGACAAGCATTTCAATTTGCTCGAGGATTTTTGGATGGACTTACAGGATGAGAATGATTTGAGGAATTATGAAAGGTTACCCATCCCATTAATGATTGAGTATGGGGTGAAGGAAGATATTCCTGACACATTGTTAGATGATGGTGTAACCTTGGATCCCCAATATGATGCTGACAATATAGGTACCAAAGACTTGGATCTAGTGAATTGGGATGAAGAGGAGTCCATTAACATCAAGCAACTTGCAAGGCCAGTCCTAGATAGAAGTATACAGTGGGTGGTAATGAGGATCAAGGAGCCTGAGGCTCAACCTTCTAAAAAGAGAAAAGCTACATGTACCACCCAAGGATATAGAAGAAAAAAAAGGACAACTCCTAAGGAGCCATTGGAGTTTTTCCCTCCCAATTCTGGAGAGGAGCTTGATCCAACAATTCCTACTCAATATGTTCCTGAATCACAAGGAGAGGAGGCCACTATAGCTGGAGGATAGACCCCAACTCAACCTCTTCTTACAGAGGAACCAATTGAGGAGACGCCCATCAGAACCCTTCATAAGGAGGCTGAATCCTTAAAAGGTAAAGAGCATGAGATTGAAATTCATGATATTGATACAAATTCTGAGGCCACTCAATCTAATAAGGAAACTCATGTGTTTGCATCCAATGAAGAAACTAAAGATGTGGGAACTAAACATGTCCTCACTCTTGAGGAATAGTGAAAATTGTTTAAAGATGCCAAAAGGGAAGCAAAGGCCAAGGCACAAGTTGAGGCAATTGCTAAGAAACAAGAATTCAAAGCTAAGGCTAAGGAAGAGGAGTTAGCAAGGAAACAAAAAAAGGACTTGCGACAACCACAAAAAGAGCAAGAATTGAAGACCAAAGAGGAGAGACAAAAATTGGCTATGTTGCAAAAGATTCATGAGCTTGAGGAAGAGAAAGCTCAACAAAGAAGAGATAGAGAGGCTCTTGAAGCCAAGTTTAAGGATGTGGAAGAAGTACAAAAGAGGAAGGAAGAAACAAAACACTTGCAAAGAGAAAAGGAAGTTGAAGCATTGGCCAAACATGAGCAAGAATCCAAGAAAGCATGGGATGAGGTCAAATGATTCGAGAAGCAGAGGGATGATATGTTGAAAGAGAGAGAGGAGCTATTAGAAGAACAAAGAAGATTAGAGGAAGAAAGGGAAAAGATTGAAACTGATAGGCTTGCAAAAGAAGCTGCAGAAAGGGAGCAACAACAAGTACAAGAGGTTGATTCTCAACCTAAGATCACTATTTTGCAGCCTCTTTCCTCTACCATTGTTTCTTCTTCCACACAAGTGGTTACCACTCCTGCTGCTCCAACATGGCTAAAACTAGACCTTGAGATGAAACAAATAGTCCAACATCAACCCTTGAATTGGGAATAAATGATGAAGGAAATAGAGAAAGAGAGGCCCATGAAAAAGGCCAGGGTCATCCCTTCCACAAAGCTCATAGATGTAGGTGAAATTATAGCTGAATGTACAATCCCTATGGTGGACAAGGACAAACAAGATATGCAATTGACTGACTACCAGCTGGGTACTGTTAATTTGGGGAGAACCACGAGGAATCAACAAATGAACCTTATTGACATTGTTGCAGCCTCCACCAAATCTAGGATGATCAAGGATAAAAAAAGGAAGGATGAACTTAAAGCCCAATTGGATTAGTTGCACAAGTTCTTGAAGGATCTTTGCACTCCTGTATCTCAACAAGTTGCTGCTCGAGAGACCCCAATCTTTTTAAGCAAGAAAGAGGTTGATGATTTGGTACAAATGAGAAGTAAGGTTGGAATGCTTGATAGATGGGTTGATTGGCTTAATAAATAGGTTGATGAGCTGCTTGTTGACGGTTTTAAAGTTCATGAAGGTGCATTAGAGTTGGTGGAAGATATGAATCAACATGCTGAACAATTGGAGGAACAAGAAGAAGAGTATAGAGAGCATACCAAGAAACTAAAGGAAATTAGTAAGGTGCCAAAGCAAAATCTCTTGGAGCAATCTATTCTCGATGAGGATAATGTAGAATTAATTGAGAAGAAAATGAGCATAATCAGGTTCAGATCTAAATTCATTTATGAACATAAAAATGAAGTTCAAGAAGCTAGCAAAAATTTGAATAAGCAGATTGATGAATTAGAAGTAGTAATTTCCATTTTGGTTAATGTGGATATCCTTGTGAAGGAAGGTCTTCCTCTTGATAAATTGAAAGAAAAATGGAATAAAAGATTTGAGGAAGTGATGCAGAAAGAGGATGATGGGGAAGACTTGTTGCTAGATAGGCTCATGGACATCAAAGATGAAGTGAAGGTTGCTAGGAGGGAGTTGATTAAATTAAAATATATGCTAGAGTTTGCCTCCGCAAAATTGAAAAGAATCAAATTTGAAGATAATTGGGTAGATGGACCTGATGCAGATATACTTCAACAAGTGTTCATTAGTTTTAATGAGTACGTTCTTGAGGAAACTACACAAGGATGAATTGGAAATGGAATGTTCTATTCTTGATGGACAACTTTCTCTTCTCTCCTATTTTGCATGATTATGATAGGAGTTTAACTAAAGATCTCATCTAGCAGTTCTACCTTCCTCTTTTTGGTGTCAGATTTTGGCAACAGGTTCATCAACAATTGAACTGAAGATCAACCAACATAGTTACTTCATGCAGTTCCTATTCCTTGATTGGTGGATCTCAATTTGTGATTGAGAGGGATTAGTGCATAGCTTGCCTATATGTAATTTTGGGCTCCATTTTGTAAAGGTCAGCTGATTGAAGAAGGATTAGCCACCTGATGAGATAGCAGATAGTGTTGTCATAGTTTTAGGATTTTTATAAGTTTTCAAGCAAGATACTTTGAGAAACTCTTTTTTACAGCTTTTATGCAGAATGACTTAGATACTTTTATAGTTTTATACAGTTTCATGTTATTGTCAAGTTTGAGTCTCAATGGTAATGTTAATAAATCATGGTCATTCGTATGCTAGTGAATGTTGTGCATAATTTTTTCTTATTTGATACAAATCAATAGAAGAATCTAGATTTGAGACTATTTCATTGAATTATCTATGAATGGAATTTATTTATTTATGTTGATATGTTAATTTTAGCAATGAGTTCGTGATGTGTTTTGATTTTGGAATGAAGTTTTGATGAATGGATATGGTTATTGAATTTTTCACTGTGAATGTATGCAATAGTATGTATCAAGCTATGGATTGCATCATTTTATAGTTTTTGTTACTTGAGAAAACACTCATTGTTAAGATACATTTCTGGATGCGAAGAAATTTATCTTCATGTTTTTTTGTTCTAAATCCTTGTTCTATCTTTTTCTATTTATTTACACCCCCCAAATGTAGGTTAATTCACATGATGCAGTTTGTATTCCTTTCTACCAGTAGGTCCCTTGAATATTACAGTTGCATTGGCCACTGGGTAACATCAACATAGTTGAGAACCAACTACGAGGTCCTTGGAAGATAGGTGGTTTTGGATTAGTTATCTCTTTTAGGAGAAATAGGATAGAAATATTTTGTTTAAAGGTTGTTGTGCTATTTTGACCATCAACAGATTTGGCGCTAGAAAGAGGGCTTGAGGAACAAACTGGCTCATATTGGGTCATTCTGACCAAAAAGGTTTGAAAGAGTTCTTAGATTTTCTAAAAATCTAGAACCATTAGTTGAACTTCAAACCCTTGTTAGACCCAAAGCTCATAGAGTTTTGATCCCCCCATTGTCACCACCACTTACTCTACTTAGGTTTCCACGAAGTCCACCTATACCACCTCAGCAGCCAAATCCACCTATTCCACAACTAGCTCAACCAGTCCCACCGCCACCCATGGCTTTCTTCGTGAATAACCTGTCTCCACTGGGGACTATCCCTAGTGGTATATGTGATCTGCCCAAGAATTCAGAGAGATTCTATCCCAAATATATCCACATAGAATCAAGAAGTGTTGAAGAGCACATACAGGCATTTAAAGATGCCTGTACTCGTGCTCAAGTAGCCCACCATGATGTTGTATGTAGGTTATTCCCCTACTCTTTAGGTGACATGGCATACAATTGGTATTTGAATATGCCCCAGAGATCTATTCTGAGTTGGACAAACTTAGAAAATGCCTTCATTAATCAGTTCTGGGTCTATGTAGACCTTTCCATTTTGTATCATCAATTTGCTACCATAAGAAAGGAACCTCATGAACCATTACCATTGTTTAACACAAGATTCCAAAGGATGTACCGAAGGTTACATGATCCTTACTTGGTTGTTGAAAATATTTCCATTTTGGCATATTTAAGGGCCATAGATCCCTTGATTGGACTATTTTTGCAGAGAACGTATACTGTCATTGACATTAATTCTCTGTCTAAAGTTTATCACTTGGCCATTAAATTGCAACAAAAAATAAGCTTACAATCGAGGAGTTTAGGAGGAGTTCTTCCTCCCATAGGATATCAAATGCCTAATGCAACTCCTCTATTTAATACGGTCCCAGGGATGTCCCATTCCGAATATGGACCCATGGCTGAGTTACAAACTCCACCTCCTCTACCATTCTTCACTAATGGGGCTCTAGATTCCTCCCAGCAATCACAAAATTACCATAATCAAGCTGGAGGGTCAAATCCTATCAGTCAACCATCTATTATAAAGACTGCAGAAAGTGAACGGACTGTTCAATCAACTAATGAAATGGAAACTCTGAAGAAGACTTTATCTCAAAATCAAAACCAAAATCAAAACTACCAAAATCAGGGAGGGTATTCCAATCAGTGTGGTTACTCTAATTGGAATTCCAATCAGAACACCAATAGGAACTTCCAAAACCAAAATTCTCCTAACCAAAATTATCAGAATCAAAATAGGGGATACAACCAGAGGTCCAACAACAATATACAATGGAATACTGGGCCAAATGATGGGGGAGTTTCCCATAATTATCAGGTTGGTGATGACAAGCCACACACTGCAAATTTTGTAGATCTCAACTTTATGACAAATTGGTGTAGGCTGCATGACACTACAAAACACTTTGAGGTCAACTGCCCAGAAATGGAGAAGATGGTCAAGATTGCACAGGTTGATGCTCTGCTGCAAGGCGTTCCCAACAAGTCTGGTGGATCCACAAATATTGCCATGGCTTATGAAATCTTCGATGAAGAACTTCCATTCCCTAGCTAAACATAAAATGAACCAGTAGAAGATGTATATGTTGCTCAGTCCTTCCAATCCAAAGGATGCCATTTCTTGAGGAATCAAAATAAAGTCTTGTTCACCACATCTGCCCCTCCAAACACCATGGTTCCACCCAATCAGAATGTGGACAACAACTCGCCACCACTAAAAGGTCCACCTAAATCTCAAAATAAAGGTAACTCTTCTGCTGTTCCTAAATATTAGGTGAAGAATGGCACAAAGTTTGATTTTATTGCAGAAATGCAGAAGCAAAAGACTTCACTGTCATTCTTTGACATTATGAAGTGGTGCCCTGCCCAATGGGACATTGTGTTGAGAGATCTGGAGGAGGCAGTTCGGTCAAAAGGAAAAAATAAGGCGACTCCAACAAATGAAATGAATGCAACCCTGTACAAAGGTAAGACATGGAGCCCACCTTTCCTTTTAAGCTTAAGGATCTTCAAAAATAATCTGCACAACTTCCTTTTGGATTGTGGAGCATCAGGTAATGTCATGCCTTTCTCCATTTGTAGAAATTTAGGTTTGAATCCGCTTCAGACTAATAAAAAGGTGATTTAGTTGGATAAAACTAAGGTCAATGTGGTAGGAGAACTTAAAAATATTCATGTGCAGGTTGGATATGACCTGAGGATCCAAACTGACATGGATATCCAAGTGGTTCACATCCCAGAAACATATGGTATGCTGCTAAGCCGAGACCTAATGAAAAGCATTAGGGGATATCTATCCTTAGAATTCTCACATAGGTGGCTGCCATGGAAAGGGGTAGTAACACAAATCATGATTGAGAGTGAGCCTAGGCTCAAACACATGATCACTGAATACAATTCTCCTAACAAGGTAGCTTACTTCGAAACTGAGATAGGAGTTTATTAGAGGGAGTAAATCATGACCTTCTCAATGCTCAATTTTGATGATCCACTGCCTTTAGAACATAGTGACCCAATGACCACGGTCAACCAACAAGTTCTAATTAGAAAGTTGCAACAAGATAGGCTATTTCTGGGAGAAGAGGCTAATTTATGGAATTTGCTGCTCCCCAATTGGTGCAGGATTCATTACCAAAGTCATTCTGAATTGACATGTCAAACTTGCATAGAGATTTTGAACCATGTCTATCAGGCTAAGGAAAATTGTGAATGCCAACTCGAAACACCCACTAATCAATTTTCATTTGAAGCTAGGAATGCCACCATCCTGACAAGAACCAGTCTCACTGAAGAGGAAGATCCTTCCCAACTTGACCAAACTCAGGTTCCATGTTCTGATCTTCAGACCAAGACTGAGGAATCTCAGTCTTTGTCTATCACACTTTCCCTAGATAACCTTCCAATGCCTAAGGCATTGATGAAAAACATACCAAATTGTAAAGTAATCCAAGAAGAGGTTCAAGAAGTAGTTTCTAAACAAGTTTTGAATCTAGGTGAATATTTTGATAAACATCTTTCACATTAGCCTTTAAATCTAGATAGCCAACACCAGTTCAAGCCGCTACCCACTTTTAGCAAGCAATCACCTCTAGTCCCCAAAAGGAAAGAAGTTCCAACTTTGGATCAACTATGGAGTCTTAAATTTGATGGCTCTAAATCTAGATCAGGGGTGGAGCTGGAGTTGAACTAACCAACTCGAGAGGGAAAACGTATTTTGCTTCTTATAGGTTTTGTTTGGCTGGATGAACAATGTGGTAGAATATGAAGCGTTGGCTAAAGGATTGATGTTTGCTCATTAGAAGAAGGTTATAGCTTGCACAGTTATAGGAGATTCAAAAGTTATTGTCAAGCAAGTTCACAGTCAATACACGTGCCACAACAAAAGATTGGCTACATACAGGAATATAGTTTGAAACTTAATAGAATATTTTGATGCTTTTGGCATCAAGTTGATCCCTAGAGAGGACAATCAGATTGTGGATGCCCTTGTTGTTGCTGCTAACACTTTGGAACCTATGCAAGAATCCAAGTTGAATAGATTCTCGATGGAGTTAGTCTCAGTCACAGCCGTCCCGAATAATGTCTGAATTTTTTTAGGTCTTTGATGATGACCAACATATACTTTCCTTCTTGGCAAGTTCAAATGTCTTTGAGGGACAAATAATTGATGAATCAAAAAGAGACCACAGAGATTGGGATCCCGAGAATTATGATACAAAAGGGATACTCAATTTGAAAAGCAACAACATTCCCAAGGGGATGATATCCTTGGAAAGGATCTTTGACTCCGATCCTTAGGCTCGTGAAAGGGTGCCGATAGAAAGTGATGGAGGGAAGTATGAATCTGTCAACTTGGATGATTCGGGTCCAGAAAGGAATGTGTATATAGGTAAAACTTTCCTTGAGGAAATCAGAGACAAAATGATTCAGGTGTTGACAGAAGAAATTGCAGCAATTGCTTGGGGATAAGAGGATTTGAAGACCTTTGGTACTTCAGTGATCACACATACCATACCCTTGAAGCCAAAATCAAAGCCCTTTCACCAAAAATAGTGCCCGGTCAATGCCTTAATCGAACCCTTAATTTTCAAGGAACTACAAAAGCTACTATCCGCAAGGATAATCTTTCCAGTATGACATTCCACTTGGGTTGCTAACTTGGTTCCTATTCGCAAGAAAAGTGGTGAGATTAGATTGTGTGTTGATTTTAGAAATCTAAATAAGGCCTTAGAGAAGGACAATTACCCACTTTCTTCTCTTGATGAGGTGTTGCAAACTATTAATGGATCCCAGATGATGTCATTTTTAGATGGCTATTCAAGATATAATCAAGTTCTTGTCAGCCATGAAGATAGAATGAAAACTTCCTTCACTACCAAGTGGGGGACATTTTCCCATCAGAGGATGTTGTTCGGTCTTATCAATGCTGGAGCTATGTTTCAATGTGCAATGGATGTGGCATTCAAGGAACTAATAGGTAAATGTATCATTATTTATATGGATGGCTTAAATATGTTTTCTAATAACAGAGAAGACCATGTTGTGGATTTAGCAAAAGTTCTTAAAAGATGTATAAGTTATGGTGTGTCTCTTAACCCCAAAAAGTGTGTGTTCAGAGTTTTTGAAGGGAAACTTTTGATTCACATAATTTTAGAAAAGGGTATATCCATAGATCGTGATACAGTTGAGTCCATCTTAAAGTTGAAAATGCCAGGAAGCAAGAAGGAAATGAAACCTTTCTTTGGAAAGATCAATTTTGTAAGGAAATTTATAACTGGGTTTGCAGAGATCGTCAAACCCCTAAATGAAATGATGAAAAAGGATGCAAAGATAGAATCGAGTCTAAATCTACTTTTTCATAGATTAAATAGTCAATTTCAGAGGAATCGGTTCTAACCAACCTTGACTACTTAAAGCCTTTTTATAGCTATTTTTTTGCATATGATCATTTATGTGCTGCTATTTTGACACAACGAAAAGGAAAGGGAGATGAAAGACCTATCACTTTTATGAGTTCCTAATTTAAGAACGCAAAATTCAAATATCCATCTCTTGAAAAGCAAGCCTTCACACTTGTACGGGCAGTCAAAAATTTCAGACACTACATCCTTTGTAGTCAGTTCATTGCCATAGTTCTTGATCCAACTGTGAAGTCTCTCCTCATGCAGAGTGAACTGGGGGAGAGGCGAGGAAAATGGATGACCATTCTGTAGGAGTATGATCTTGAGATTCATCCAATGAAGCTAGTACGAGGCCAAGGTTTATCCAAAGCAATGGAAAATGTAGATACTAAGATCACCCGTCAACAATACACAGTGCAACCATTTATAGGTGATCCTTGGTACTCAAATTTTATTTTTCTGTTGTTGAATAACAAATGCCTAGACATAATGAATGCTACTTAGAGGAGAGAACCGAGGTTAAAAAGTTCACATTACATGCTTAAAGGAGGAGCTCTATACAGAAGAAATTTTGAAGGTGTTTACCTGTGCTACTTGGATCAACAAGAAGCAAAACATTCCATTGTTGAGTTTCATGGTAGGCATGACACGGGACATGGATCCACGGATTCCTTGGAACATCAGATTCTTAGACCAGGCTACTATTGGCCCCATGTGTTTCGAGATCCACACCAACACGTGAGGAAATGCCACACATGTCGGACCTCTGCATCCAGGGAACGTAATCGAACGATGCCCCTACGACCAGTGTATGAGGTAAGACCATTTGCCCAATGGGCACTAGATTTTGTAGGAGTTATTAATCCAAACTTGTCTGCAGGCTATAAATTCATTTTGACGACAACTGACTACTGCACACATTGGACTGAGGCTCAACCTTGTAAAAACAACACCACAGATGTGGTCATCAAATTTCTCAATGAAAGCATCATAACCAGGTTTGGAGTACCATTTGCCCTGGTATGTGACAATGTTCCTGCTTTCTCTTCTGCTAAGTTTATTCAATGGGCTTATGAACACAAAATTGTCTTGAAATATTCTTCTAATTACTACCTATAGGGGAATGGAGTAGTTGAGTCTACTAATAAAAACCTATTGGAAGTGATTAAGAAGTTGCTACAAAACAACCCTAGAGAATGGCATACCCAACAGAGATTTTCCTTATGGGAAGATCAAAATCGCATTAAATTTTCCTTAGGGGATTCACCATTCAAGTTAGGCTACGGCCAAGAGCCGGTCTTTCCTATACATTTGCAAATACCTGTCCTCAGGTTCATCCAAGAATTTTATTCAAAAGATGATAGGATAGAGGTTAGGCTAACTAATCAATTAAATATGGAAGAACAAAGAGACATTGCTTTAGAATAGTTCTCTAAACATCAAGTGGTTGTCAAACATTGGTTTGAAAAAAGATCCAAAATTAAGGCCTTTAGGATATCATACCTTGTATTGTTATGGGATAAAGCTAAGGAGAAGAAAGGAGACCACCAAAAGTTTGACAAACTTTGGTTGGGTCCATATCAGATAGCTGAAATCCTGGGTGAGAATGATTTTCATTT